>JALIZF010001284.1:0-224289 GCA_029948255.1 Telmatactis stephensoni | reverse complement strand
TTTCTTGTTGCCTTTTCCTTCTTTTCTTTATTTTATTATATCTTCATCATCTTGATGGAGCCTGTTATAAAATTTACCTCTTTCATTTGCCATCCTGCTCTTCCTATGTTCATTGTCCTTCCCTACTGTCCATCTTCCTTTTCTACCCTTTCCTGCTCTTCCTTTTCCTTTCTTTCTCCTTTTCTTTTCCTATACTTCTCTCTTGGTATTTCCTATTCCTCTCTGTCTGTCTTTCTTTTCTTTCCTCCCTCTAATTGCCCCTCTCTCAATGTTGTGCTAATTTCCTTAAGTTTCTAATTTCTTTATTCTTTTAGTTCCATTTCTTCCATGTCTTTTTTACTCCATATTTCTCAATTTATATTTCTTGTTCTATATTGTCCTTCTCTTGTCTCCCTATTAATATTTCCTTTTCCAGGGCTGTCAGTTCTCTCCCGGCTAAGGCGGGAGTCTCAAGATTTTGGACCGTATCTCCCGGTCTCAAGATTAGAGGCTCAAATCTCCCGGATAATCACTCCAATCTTAAAATCGCGGCCATTTTAACTGAAATATCGTTTTTTTTGTAGGCTCAAGTATGTTTTGTTTCCTCCCCCCTCCCCCCCCCCCCCCCACTTAGCGTGAAAATCGACCCAATTCCAAGGAAACAATGTTGATCTCCAGATACGAAAGCCTTGGGGGTTGACGGGCCTGTTTTCTTCTTGGCCACTCTTTTCACCTCCCACTCCCTTTCCTCTCAGTCCTTCTTTTTCCCCTTTTCCTTTCTCTGGAATAGTGAGGGAGGGAAAATGTTTATTTTTAGATTATTATGTGTTTATTAATTCTCCTCTTGTTCTAATGTGTTGACTTAATAACAGAAAGGAATAGTCTATTAAGACTCAGAATCAAAAAGTCTAATACTGCAAAATTATTGTGAGGGTCTAGATAGAAATTTTGCACTTGTTTGAAGTGACCAAATTAAATTAGTATACTGTGGATCAAAGTCATTTAAAAGGTTGCCTGGTTCTCCTCTCTACCCCTCTTGGCTTACCCCCCTTGTCTCATTATTTTTTACTCCATGATTATCCTTGGTCCTAACTATATATGATGATGACTTGCATAAGCATGCTTCCCCCAAGATTAAAATTTTGCCATATATTATTTGGCATGTTCACAATGCATGGTGGTTGATGCCTGCAGTAAAATGTCCCCTCCCCCTCTTCTCCATTCCACCAGTACTCTTACTACTAATTGAAAAAAAGATGACAAACAAATTATGCTTTCAAATTCTCTCATTTTCATTTATTTCAAAAATAATTCATCTTCTTAATTATTGTTTTGTTTGTTTTCTTTCAATTTCTTAAGTGAACAATCAATATCAATTGTGAGTATGAACTAAGGTATATATGTATTTCAAAACTCACGTTTTCATTTATTTCAAAAATATTTTCAAGCATTATTTTGATCTACCTAATTTTTGTTGTTTCTTTTAGTTTGCTTTTTTTTGTGAAATTTTGAAATTATATCCATTGCATAAAGGTATATTAAGAACTCAATCATATTCATGTATTTCAAAAAATATTCCATCTATTTATAGGATCTATTTATATATTGATGTTTTGTTTCTTAATTTGAAACGCCAATGCTCATGAATCTTAATTGTTTTTAAGGTACTGTATTTTTCTGAAACTCAGACATGTTTTCAATTATTAAAAAAACCTATGATTTGTTTCTTAATTTGAAACACTATATAATTATGTAAATGTAATCTTTTAATACTTATTTAGAAGCATAAGATGTAAAGGTGAATCCACTTACATATTAATTAACAACATAAAGACCATTGAATGTCAATTTTCCTTTTTGGCAAGCTTTTTCTTTTTCCGCCTTTGGTTTTTTTCTTGTCTTTTTGCTTGTTCCTCTTTCCTTCTTTCCTCTAATTTTCTTTTCTTTTGTGGCATCTCATGTGGTATGTCTTTTCTTTCTTCTGGGTCATTTTTGGCTATGTCGTTTTTCCTTTCATCTCTTTCCCTCTCTTCCTTCTCTTCTCTTTCTTTGTCACTTCTCTTCTCTTCCATTTCTAGCTCTTCTTTTTCTTTTTCCTCCTTTTCTTCTTCCTTTCCCTCATACTTTTTCTCTCTCTCTTCTCTTTCTTCTTTTTCTTTCTTGTTTTTCTTTTCGTCCTTTTTTTTCTGTTTTCTTTCTTTTCTCTCCTTTTTCCTTTTTTCTATTTCCTTGACCTCCTCTCTCTCCTCCTTTTCTTTATCCCCTCTCTCTCTCTCCTCCTTTTCTTTATCCTGTCTCTCTTTCTCCTCCTTTTCTTCTCTTTCTTTCTCCTTTCTCTTTTTTTCCATCTCTTTCTGTTCTCTTTCCTCTTGCTCCCTTCTCTGCTCCTTTTCCTTCTCCTGTCTCTCTCTCTCCTCCTTTTCTTGCCTTTCTTTGTCCTTTCTCTTTTTTTCCATCTCTTTCTGTTCTCTTTCCTCTCTCTCCCTTCTCTGCTCCTTTTCCTTCTCCTGTCTCTCTCTCTCCTCCTTTTCTTGCCTTTCTTTGTCCTTTCTCTTTTTTTCCATCTCTTTCTGTTCTCTTTCCTCTCTCTCCCTTCTCTGCTCCTTTTCCTTCTCCTCTCTCTCTCTCTCCTCCTTTTCTTGCCTTTCTTTGTCCTTTCTCTTTTTTTCCATCTCATTCTGTTCTCTTTCCTCTCTCTCCCTTCTCTGCTCCTTTTCCTTCTCCTGTCTCTCTCTCTCCTCCTTTTCTTGCCTTTCTTTGTCCTTTCTCTTTTTTCCATCTCTTTCTGTTCTCTTTCCTCTCTCTCCCTTCTCTGCTCCTTTTCCTTCTCCTCTCTCTCTCTCTCCTCCTTTTCTTGCCTTTCTTTGTCCTTTCTCTTTTTTTCCATCTCATTCTGTTCTCTTTCCTCTCTCTCCCTTCTCTGCTCCTTTTCCTTCTCCTGTCTCTCTCTCTCCTCCTTTTCTTTTCTTTCTTTGTCCTTTCTCTTTTTTTCCATCTCTTTCTGTTCTCTTTCCTCTCTCTCCCTTCTCTGCTCCTTTTCCTTCTCCTCTCTCTCTCTCTCCTCCTTTTCTTGCCTTTCTTTGTCCTTTCTCTTTTTTTCCATCTCTTTCTGTTCTCTTTCTTCTCTCTCCCTTCTCTGCTCCTTTTCCTTCTCCTGTCTCTCTCTCTCCTCCTTTTCTTGCCTTTCTTTGTCCTTTCTCTTTTTTTCCATCTCATTCTGTTCTCTTTCTTCTCTCTCCCTTCTCTGCTCCTTTTCCTTCTCCTGTCTCTCTCTCTCCTCCTTTTCTTGCCTTTCTTTGTCCTTTCTCTTTTTTTCCATCTCATTCTGTTCTCTTTCTTCTCTCTCCCTTCTCTGCTCCTTTTCCTTCTCCTGTCTCTCTCTCTCCTCCTTTTCTTGCCTTTCTTTGTCCTTTCTCTTTTTTTCCATCTCATTCTGTTCTCTTTCCTCTTTCTCCCTTTTCTCTTTGTCATCTCTCAGCTTCCTTTCCATGTCATTTTTATTTTGCCTGAGCATTGCTGCTCGAGCTCTCATTTCTCTTTCAGTTCTTTTAATGTTTTTTTCTTCACCTACTTTTTCCTTCTCTTCTGCTGTTTTTTTCTCATTTCCTACAGATCCTTTATCTTTTGGTTGGTCATTACTCTCTCTCACATTTATTTTCTCATGTCTTACTATTTTGACCCTTTGCCCTTCAATGTCATTTTCCTTTTCTGGCTTTTTTCTTTTTTTCCCTTTAACTTTTGCCACATCCACTGTTTCTATTTCCTGATCATCATCAGAAATCTGTATAGAGTTATTGTTGGTTGTCTGTAAAGCCTAAAAACAATGAAAAAGAACATGAAATGGGAGGTTACATATAATTTATGTAAGGTGTAATTTATGATGGTGATTTTGAAAGGGAATTAATACTTCTTTTGACGAGGGAAGGAAGAACGAGGGGGAGAGGGGGTGATATGAAAAAAAAAATAATGATAATAATAATAATTAATGAAATTCTATATATAGACAACCTGAGTGATATACACACTACAGATGTGAGATACTGCTTATTAGCCTCGACCTCAAGACCTAGAGACTAAGCACTCTCTGCAGAATGAGGGACCTCCCTATGACCCCAGACGCCTGCATACCATGCACCCAGCATGTCTGGAGTACCGAGATCTTTCAGGTATCACTCAAGATTGGTTGACAAGACCCCCCAAAAAACTACAACCAACGTTAACGGAACCACATTTGTTGACACCCAGTGCAATTTTCGTATCTTTGCACAAGGAGAATGTTTGCCAATTTTCTCCTCTTCCTTCATCACCACATAATTAATGATAATAATAATGATAATAATAATAACAACAACAACAACAACAACAACAATAATAATAATAATAATAATAATGAATAATAATAATAATAATAATAATAATAATAATATTTATGCAAAGAATATTTTCATCGCTCGTTTTGACTGAATTATTGTTGGGGGAAAAGGGGGACTGCTCTCAGTCCTCATGGATGCAAAAGAATGTAATGCAATTGGATTTTTTCGAGTTTGTTCATACCGCACTGTAAAATTAGACAACAGATGCACTGGCACAGGCTTAGCCTCCAGTCAAGGCAGATTATTTGAAAATACCACCAAGAAAAGAGCAAATTAAACATTTTGACCAAGTACAGAAATACAGAAATCAATTTACATCCCATGGGTATTTTGTGAAAATTCCCTCCCCAAAAAAAATCATAATTATATCAAGCCCCCCAAATTATAAACTCAATCTCCCCAAAGCTGACATATTTTAGTGTTTTGGTTTTGATTAGCACATGTACAGTTAATTTACCTTCAGTCTGTCCATTTCTGCCGAAATTTTATATTGTCTGTCTTGTTCTTCTATGATGGATTTTCTCTCTCTTTCTTTTCTCCTAGAAAGTTATCATCATGCAAGCTTATTAGGTTAAAGGCATTTCGTTCAAAGGTACAACATGCACCTAGGAGAATTTTTGATGTTCTTATAATGAGCTATCAAATTAAGTTCAATGTTCCTTTGTTAATGTGCCTACATTTTGCTTGGCATATCATATATCTTGACAATTTATTAATATTGACTCTTTTTCACTATAGATATTTTGCAATAATGTCTGAGACGATATTTAACTTAATTGGTATATAGAAGCTACAATTAATTTATAGTCATGAATATATCATGGGGATATCAGGTAAGAAAGATTAGGTTTAATATTTATAAGCTTATAATATCACCAATTTGGGTCACATATTTCTTTTACATGTATATATGTTACATATTTATATATATCCATACATACTCACCTGTCTTCTTTAAAAATTTCAAGGTGTGCCTTTGCTATTGCAAAGGCCTCTTTAAAGCTGGTCTCCATACCTAATAGTAGAAAGCAAAAACAAACGCATTAATTAAAACTAATTCAAAATACAGTTTCCTTATAATAATGATTTATGACTATTCCCCCCAAATAAAACAGCTCAACGTAATTAACTCATTTCTTTAACTATTAAATAACTGTAGTTTGAAGCCTTACTTATGTCCCCTCCAACTCTTTCAACTTTAGTACCATTGGGTACTCCTAAACCATTTGGTGATCCAAATTTCTTCATGACTGAAAAAGATGAGATAAAGAAATGAATGAGGTAATGAAGGTCAAATAAATAAATGAATGCATAAATGAATGCATAAATGAATGAATAAATGAATGGATGGATGTATTAATGAATGAATGAATGAATGAATGAATGAATGAATAAAATATTAGGTAATTGAAGAATGATAGATATAGAACAAAAGGACTAACATGGTGGATGGTGTAAAATGATGGATGGATTCAATAGAAGGAAACTTAAGATGGATACATGGGCAGAATTAATGACTGAATGGATGGATGGATGAATAAATGACCATTGAAACTGTTTGGAAAAACATATGCAATCATACATTCTATTATTAGTAAATTATATAATAAAAGCAGGAGCACTTAAGTGATAATTAAATTTTAATTAATATATGGTTTTTCATAATGTCACCACCTGCAAATATTTTATATGGCTTCAAAACCTCTGCCCCATATTTTTTAGTTTCAAGAAAAATAATTGTTGATATTTTAGGAGAAAATCCAGATTAAATTGTCTGGAAATGAGGAGGATCTAATTGTCAGATATAAAGGTACAGCATAAGCACTGTGTTTGTGATTGCCATTGTGTTCCCTGATGAATTATTGGTGAGTTAATTTGGAAATAATGGAGCTTATATTATTTACCTTCCTTATATTCTAGGTGCCCCGTCCTTGCCACCACCAATATTGGGCATTCCCATGATGGCACTGTCCAAAATACTAATCTGTCAATGAGGAACAATATGGAGTTTTGAGAAATCTCAAGATTCAGAAATATAGCCAAATTATATGCAAGACATTCTATTGAACATCATTCTATATTAAGCCTGAAAAATTTCACGATGTCGTCATGATCAGTGCATGCAACCCAAGAATAAAAAGTTACAAACTGAATACATTATATACTGCATTCATACCTTAAACACTCATAGTTTTCCAGCTCAGCTAGCTGGTCCACAGAAATGAACATCAAAACCCGTTCACTTTTCAAAGCTTGTTCACATGCCTGCAGGTTGAACACATACAAGTGTTTGTTTAAAGACAATTTAAGACTAATTAAAAGTATAATATTAAACATAATGTGGTAATTTGAAAGTAAATTAACTTAGATATTATTTTGTTGATAATATTAATACAATATAATTCATTTAACTTTATTGATGATTGTGGCCCATGCATTGCTGAGTGTACATACTAGCTTAAATTGAAGTATAATTAAAATTAAGGATTAACTTCAGTTGCCAGAGTTAATTGCAATTTGAAAACTATTTAAAAAAAACTTTAATTCATTTAAATTGAGTGATCCCACTTAACCTGTGAAATTGTACTAGCTAAATAATGCAAAATAGCACTAATAAACAATGGAAAACAAAGGATTTTATATATTTTTAGTACAAAGTAGATTTTGTACTTTTTCACGGATTAAGTACGATCACTCTATTTTATTTTATCTTATATGAATATAACAAATTTACTTACCTCGTCTATTGTGCCACGAAAAATGACAATATCTTCCCCCGTTATTCTAAATAGTTCATCTTCTATTTCTGTAAATTAAGATATTCAAAAATGATTTTACGTTATTCCAAAAATAATTGTATATTTTTCAATACATATTTCTTTTGTATTATGATATTATCTCATTTTGCATTATTTCTCAATTATAATTGCATCAACCATAATGAGCCATTCATACAGTGATACTGTTTCCATCCACCTTTTGTCATCTTTGCAATTAATTGTACTGTTTCCATCCATCCATTTATATATATCTTAATTCATTCATGGCATCCACCTATCCTTCCATGAAGTTTGTATTTATTTATTCCCTTAAAAAGGCCACGTTCTCCACAAGATTTTCAACCACAACACAGTAAAAATCAGCTGCAGTTGTATGACAAACATCAAACAATCCATTGACGGCCACAACAAGTCCATATTACACAAGACTGACAAAGCTATACTAACAAGTCATGCAACTGTATATATATATATACATGACACACTCTTAATATACATGAAATTTACTATAAATTGAGTAATTTACCTTCATGCTCATCTTTCATTTCTTGTTCAGTGATTAGTCCCACTACACATGAAAGGATCGAGTACAAACAATTAATTGATCAATTAAGTTTTGAAAATAGTCAAAGACAGTGAATTGTGTGTGACACAAATACCATGAGAAATCACTAGCACCAAAACAACCCTTTTGAAGTTTTGTTTTGTTTTTGCTTGTGTTTTTGTGCCAATCTTCAGTTCTATTTTGATGAGTGGGAATACCATATATTGGACAAACATGGGCTTAATGTTAACATGGGCTATTTAGTTTGTATTTAAAAAACAAGCAGCAGTGTTAATTGCATACATAACATTTGTTTTAACATTTGTTTTCCCTTTCCATTAGCTCACCTTTGATTCCGTCTCCAAGGAAATTTAGAACTAAAAAGCAAAAAAAAACCATTTAATATCTCTAGATAAGTATATAAATAATTAAGTCAATGTGCTCTTGACAACCAGCTGTGCAAGCTAATGAAATTTATGCAGCAGGTATATTATACCTGTCATGTCCTCTTCATCATCATCTGATGGTATGTCTTGATCTGCAAAATATTCAGACAATTGATATTTCGATCACTTTTTTAAGATGGCACTGAGAATTAAGCAATAAAACTTTTTATTTCTTTATATAACCAGTGATTTTAGATTGACCAAAAGATGGGTAATACGTACACTACCGTCAGAACTATAGTGTTACTTTGTGATTTGTCTTGAAATATCAAAGAAAGGTAAAACAAAACAAAGGACAGAGATTACATGTATAACAAAATTTAAGACACTGCCCATACAGTGTTCATCATAATTAATCCACACATTCTTTGTTTTTGTTATAATACACTTATAATACACTATACAAAATTACTCGATTCTGATTGGACGAGAGGAGTACAATTATATCGTTAATTGTACTCTGTATAGTACCTATTAAGTCGCTATGGCAACGATAGTGTATTATAAATAAAAAATCGCACGATCTCGTACAATTCAGAATTAATAGTTACTCGTAATGTTTTGAAAACTCTCAAATAGGACTCGCCTAAAGGCTCGTCCTATTTTGAGAACTTTCAAAACATTACTCATACCTATTAATTCCGAATTGTACTCAAGATCGTGCAATTTCCTATACAAATCACAATTAAGCTTCGTTTTGATGATGGTGGGCGACCCAAAAAGACTGCATATAATACTAATAAGAGAGTGAATCTATCCAACAATGCAAATAGATTCCATTTTTCTGTGCGTCTGTACTCTAATCAATGCACAGATGACGTCAAAACGTGGTGAGAACAAAAAAAAGGATGTCACGAGATGAAGCCGAGCCATTGCAACCTGAATCAGAGCGCGTGTATTAGATTCGATGACGCCATCTATGTGTGTTTTCTCTAATCACACATATAGTTCAACCAATCAGACAGCATGTAATATGTCAATTATTATATAAAGCCTCAGTATTGTCATGCCTAGCTGTGAGAAAAATAGACTGATCACTAATAAGACTATTTTTAAAAATTTGATTGAATTTCTCAGGTGCATGCAGAACTCTCAAACAATAGAATCCCACTTTTGATGTTTGCACGGTCTAGACCATAATTGGCATTCTTGTTATATTGTTTAAGAATCAAAGTCACTAATTATATAAATATAGTCTTAGTTAATTACTACAAAAATTGCCCAAAGTTTCGCTTACTAACAGTTTTGTATACACTTAAAGTTAGTTTAATTATGAATAAATAAATAGTATATTATACTTACATTTTGTCCCATGCATACCAGAAGTGGATGCAATCTGATCTAAAAACACACATGCCTATATATCAGAATTTATGAGCATGCAGAATTATTTTATGTTTATATATTTATAGTGATTGGTGGTTTGGGCATACTATTAGAAAGACATAATTTGGGCTATAACAAAATTGCTTTATTTTCATTATTTAATCCTCAAGTCGGATTTGAATACCATATACAGTAAAGATCTCAGGTCATATCTCTGGGTCAGATAGGGTGCTGATATGTGACGAAGCTCTTTTCAGTGATGTGCTAAAATCACAATTTGCAAATTATCACTCATTTTTTTACCTAATTTCTGAAATAGCTATAAATAACATGCACCTGTTACAAAAAGTCAGTTAAGGTAATCTCAGAAAACTAAATCTGGATCTTCATGGGAAGGAAGGGAATTGTTAACTGCAGTAGACTTTGGAGTAACTATACGGTATACACTAAGTGGTAAGAAATAAGATGTGGTTCATATCAATGGAGATTTAAAGACTCATTCTCATATATCTCTATTCAGTTTTAGATTCAGATCAAACCACAGATTCAGATCCAGTCAGGACTATCATTTGTAACAGCTGGTATATCCAATAATTAATATTATTCTAAACACACCCATATATATCGCTATAACATGACATCATCATCATTTGATTGATGGAAATGACAAATGATCAATATTTTAGTCAATATATAGCTGTGCTGGCATTATACACTTACTAGGCCCAGCAGCTGATGAACTGGCAGCCAAGGATGTACTTTGTGATGTGTCAGGTGGTATTGTCACTACAGGTGCTGTGTTGATATGGACATCTGGTTCATTGGCTGTAAAAATGAGACATAGAGACCTTAATATGTGAACTTTACTGGAATTACTTATAATTGCATTAAAGTTTTTTAAACTGAATTATCATCATCATTATCATTATTTTTATGATGATCATCATAATCCTCAGTACTATATATCTACATTGAAAACTGACTCTATTTGATTTCTGTACTATAAGAAAGCAATGTCTCCCCACTTCTCAAATTGTCAAAAATCCCCAAAAAATCCCCAGAAAAGTTTTCAGTTTTGCAGCGGTGCAGGGTAGAAACATTAGGAATTAATGATGAAAAACAACATTTTTATTTATTTTTCTCTAATATTTCTTAATTAGTTAACCAAAGTTAGATATCTGAATGATATATATCGACACTGTTTCAATCGTGAATTTTCATGAATTTTCATATTTCTAAATCTATACCCAAGCACATACCTTCTGGCCGAACATAAATATAAACTTTTGCCTTTGATGGCCAGCCATTTTTGATATTGTATCCATTGGGTACCTCACCCTCAAATACAGTGGCAAACTTTTTGCCACTGTCTTGTGACCTCAGAAACTCAATTCTGAAAACAAAAATTCAGTTACTACAATTTCATCATAATTTTAGTGGATGGAGTTCTCAATTTCAGGGTTTTTTTAATCAAAATTGATCATAAGTCAAACTGAGGAAACACAATTTAATGGAATTCATAAAACACCAAATAGTAGAGTAATTTAACGCTTGCTTTTCTTGCGCTTCAAGAGTCTATATCTCTCTTCCTTTGGAAAAAATTCAGTGTAGTTCTTCCCCACCTCTCAAGTTGCTTAATATGTTCCGATAAAAAATGTACCCTAAGCACGCGCGCGTTCCGGTTCCTGATTTTTCAAATTCTGTCAGCGCACAAACACGCGGCGGCAATTCTGCATCAAGAGATCGCCTTATTAATTCCGTGGACAAAAAAAAAAGTGAGGCAGATCTAGATGTTTCTTTACAAAAAAACATCAACAACGAAAACAAACATAAACTGAGACACGTGCCAAATGATCCCATATGTATTCTTTATATTTTTAACTTGATAGTTAATGTAATATATAATGGTAATAGAACTGAGTGGAGTGCAATTTGGGCTGAAATCACAAGAGTGATTACAAAATTGCACGACCGCGTAGCGGGAGTGCAATTTGTTAATCACGAGTGTGATTTCAGCCCAAAATTGCACGACACGAAGTTCTATTACCTATTAATCATATTCATTTTGAAATCACAATAAAGATTCAAACTCTTTTATCAGGCTGCAGTTCCAAAATGACAAAATGACAAAATGATGCTATTAATGATTCAAAATAGTGCGATTAATGCTTAAATCGCACACTTTTTAACCAATCAGATTGCAGAATTTGTGAATTTGCTTCAAGAGTCTATATCTCTCTTCCTTTGGAAAAAATTCAGTGTAGTTCTTCCCCACCTCTCAAGTTGCTTAATATGTTCCGATAAAAAATGTACCCTAAGCACGCGCGCGTTCCGGTTCCTGATTTTTCAAATTCTGTCAGCGCACAAACACGCGGCGGCAATTCTGCATCAAGAGATCGCCTTATTAATTCCGTGGACAAAAAAAAAAGTGAGGCAGATCTAGATGTTTCTTTACAAAAAAACATCAACAACGAAAACAAACATAAACTGAGACACGTGCCAAATGATCCCATATGTATTCTTTATATTTTTAACTTGATAGTTAATGTAATATATAATGGTAATAGAACTGAGTGGAGTGCAATTTGGGCTGAAATCACAAGAGTGATTACAAAATTGCACGACCGCGTAGCGGGAGTGCAATTTGTTAATCACGAGTGTGATTTCAGCCCAAAATTGCACGACACGAAGTTCTATTACCTATTAATCATATTCATTTTGAAATCACAATAAAGATTCAAACTCTTTTATCAGGCTGCAGTTCCAAAATGACAAAATGACAAAATGATGCTATTAATGATTCAAAATAGTGCGATTAATGCTTAAATCGCACACTTTTTAACCAATCAGATTGCAGAATTTGTGAGTGATTTCAAAATGGATATGATTAGAATAATAATTGAATGGGTAACAGAGCCAATTATTAAGTATACAATATTTGATATGAAGAGGAAACTTACCGATTGATTAGATCCGTCTCGTCCCGTAGACACGGAAAAGTTGCCACTAACAGGCTTGTTATCTTGTCTACCGAGTCCTTATCAGTAAATTCTATTTCGCTTATTCTCCCCGCGTTTTCTAGAGTGCGAGCTCTTCCCCCTCGCGGGACGTTGGACAGTTTTCTGTCCTCCGGACGGAGGACGACAAAATCTCTTGTAAAACTTTTTACCATTATCACTGTAGACGCATACGTTCCAAGTGAGCTGCATAATTTTGATACTACCTTAAATTTTCATTCTGATTGGCAGCTGTCATGTTTCATGACGAGTATGTTGAAACATGAGAAACCGGCAATTCATAGTGAATTAGAAGACAAAAAAACTCTATACTTCACTGCCTTTAATACACGTACACGCTTTCAACAAAAACATTTCGTGACAATTTATTTCCAATTGAACTTTTGTTAAAGCAGTTGTTTATAAATTGTAGGGTATACAACTGATTTCTATCAGTAGGCGTCACCCTTCATGTCACACTACACTAAACAAAGAATAGCTATAAATTTGATTTCAGTTCGCGTCTATTGATAATGTCGACTGTTTTTAACAGGCCGGATAGGCCTCAGCGATCTCACACTTATAGTACTGAAACAGGATGGGTGCGGAACTAGACTTGGCAACATTTTTGGGATATTCTAAATAGTTTTAATGACAAAGACTAGAGCCCAGGGGTGCACACTTTCTCGAAAGTGGTAGGGGTGATAGACGGAGGGTTTTGTAAGGTACGAGCGGATCTGTAATCCTCGAGAAACATCCAAGTTTTTGATTTACCCTACTCCCGTGCATCATAATTTGACACTTCCGGACCCAAAGAACCGTTTCAGTGTAGATTTGATTTTTCAAAAGCAGCGTTAAAATCAAAGTTGTTGTTGTTCATATTATCTACCATCAAAAGTGCGTACTTTCTGATTACAAAGGAACGATTTTAATGAGAAACAAGACCAAAACGTCCAGGATTTTGTTGCGTTTTTTTGAAAGAAATTTTAGCGCGCTACACGTCATCGAGCGCGCGCTTAGGTTTATTCAAAAGTTTTCGCTCATTTCAGATTTATACTTTTTTGATGTAAATTATCAATTGGACATTAGATGGCTTTTTCGTGGAATCTAGAATTAAATTTGGTATCGATTGTGTGATTTTATGAAGCTCAAATCTCGAAATTCCACTCGTTCAATTTTTCGACGCACGGGAGTAGGGTAAGACGAAAATTAAACTGCATCCGGTTACTAAAAATAGCACAGATAGGAATCATTAACAAGTTTCCCTCTCTTATTTATGCTCTCTTGATTCCACCTAATTATAGCTTACTAGATGGTCAAGGGGGAAGGAAGGAACGGAGTGACCATTCTCTTCCATTCTTCTTCTCTTCTTCATTATTCTCTTTCTTCACTTCACGCTTCCCATCCCATCCGGCGCGATACGCAGGCTTCCCGTATTGCTTTCCCGTATTGCTCTCTTTCACGTTCTTGTAAAATTAAATCAAGCTATTCAATGATGATCATCATCATAATATCAAAAAGAGAATAATAATAATGATAATAATAATACAAATACTACTACGTACTACTACTTACAATAATAATATTAATAAGGAGAATAATAAAAACATAGCATCATTGTCAATCTGACACTGCACGGGGATGATTTTTCTCATCTACTGAGGATAATTTTCAAAATACAAAGTCAAGAGTTCAATCAGATTAACAAATACATCATCTCCTCCTCTAAAATCTCTCCACATCTGCTCATCCAGAAAATTTTGGATGTGTTTTTTTTTAATCCCTTTTTGGGCCTTGATCTTTAGTTTCAAACGGCTCCAGGCTGCCTCGATCTCCTGTGTGTGCACTCCAGTCAAGGGGTCCACAAAGTTTTTGGAATGGTTAACCACTCTGTGTATTGCCACATTTGGCGCATACATGGGTAAGTTCGTGTAGGCTGACCAGTCATCTGTGTGCACCTCACTGCCAGGCAGTAGCACACGGTTTATTATTGGGATGAGCGTTTCCCTGTTTCTTTGTTCCACCACTTGAAAGTACCCGCGCGAGGGTGAATTGCCTGTGGTCACAATTCCAAACACCCAAGAGGCATTTCTTGCTCTTCTTCCTCTCCGATACTGTGTAAAAAAATAGATTTACCTTTCATGATTTCCTCACTAAGAAACTAACAGATATCACTGGTCATCACTATATACGGAATATTTTGATTTTAAACTTGTATCAGCTTACCTTTGATTTATGACTAAATTTGCTTTCGTCGCATTTGCAAACACAGGTATTGCCTCCAAACGGGTAAAATGGTCTACTTATTACGTCCAGTGAGCACAGCCTCCTTATTGCACGGAATACTCTTCCTACAAGTTGAGGTGTGGCGTCCAAATGTCTTGACACTCTTTTGTTTGGTTCTTCCACTGTCCAGAAGTATAACAGTCTCACCAATACGTCCAGGCTGGTTCTAGGAAATTTTTCGAAAAAGCTGTTTGTGCGGAGACTTCTCCTTTTACGACATCTACAGCACACCCTGTTTACGAAACAGAATAATACTGTAAGCTCAGACAGACAGACAGACAGACAAACATTTTACTCAGTACTTTAGATATAGGATAAAATTACAACAGAACAATGATTACATTGTAATTAGGTGGAAAGAAAAACGGCCGTGTTTATAAATACGAGCTATCTACAATAAGCTCGTGGTTTCGCATAGGTAGAAAGCCAGAGTATGCGCCAAGGACAATCTAGGTCATAGGATCAATTAATAAATTTTAAGTTTAAATCGAAAATGAACAGGAAAACTCACCATAAATAACCGTCAATGTGACGTCCACCTCGCGGGAGAAGGACCATGTCGATGTTGCAATCTCTGCAGAATAATGTGTAGAGAATTCCCAATGATATCAACCATTTGATGACACTCAAACGTGACTTGCTCAAAATATTGTTTAGTTCCAAGAGATTCATCGGTTGTTCAGTTGACTGTTAGCGGACTATAAACAGTACTAGTTCATGTTTAACTAAGATCTAGTTCACAGGGTGAGGTCATTTAGGTGTGAAACAACCCCGCGGTGGCGGATAATCGTTGGGTCAGGGTTAATGACGGATCTCATCACTCTAACTTCTGTCTAAATGTATAGGACAATGTACTTTCCCAAAGCTTTACTTTCGAAATGTTTGTTGATGGTATGGTTTTATTGTGATTGTTAATCAAGTTGACGGGCCTCCGTTCAAATTTCGAAAAGGAATAGGTTGTCAGTAGCCACTCAGAATTCGTATGGATTGGTATACAGCCCTGTGATATAAGTTTAGAAGGGGCTTTGAGGAAGTTACGCCCCAACCAACAACGTGTTTTGTAAAATGGTGCCCCTTTCGAAAGGTCTTGAGTTGATCCATCGATGGGTGAATATCGTTAAAGTGCTACTTTGATCAAAAAACGGCAAAATTCTATTTAGCTGAAACTTCGTGTGTGATAAATCTTCGAGGGTCTATTGATCACCAGTTAAAATATCTTTTTGGTATTCAAAAGAGAAGTACTAGATTTTTAATTTAGCGTTCTTTTTAGGTGTCAGTGACGTCATCTACGTCGTCATATTTGTATTTTATGACTTGGATAGGCCCTTGTTGCGTGAGCACGCGAGAATGAGCGCGTTTTGGAGGGCAAAAACAACGGTTTCCAGCCAATAGGACATTGAAATTCTTTTGTTTTACCCTCCAAACTGAGCTGCATTCCAACATCCTCAAAGGGCCTATTATTCTATTCATTTCTGCTTTAATAATTTTGCTCAAAAGGTTTGTCGCGGTTATTGTGTCCAGGATTAACGGCATGGCCCGTGATTTTCAATTGAAAAAAAAAAAAAAAATACAGAGATATTTTGACTACAAAACAGAAAGTTATGTATGGAGTAAATCCATGAGTTGAGTGAATGATGTCACTGGCACCTAAAAAGAACGCTAAAATTCTAGTACTTCCTTTTTTAAATACCGAGAAGATACTTTAACTGTGGTGATCACTGAATAAACCCTTGAAGACTTCACGACGTTTTTGCTAAATAAAATTTCACCGATTTTTAACAAAGCAGCACTTTCAATATTATATAGAAAAGTAAACGGCCAGGATATGAATGAATCCTAAGGCAAAAGAACTATACCCCTCAAGTCTTTCAGTCACCTTTATCAATTATCAAAATGCAATGTGTACATGTAAAATTTTTGTTGATAGAGTGATCGTACTTAGAGTGATCGCACTTAATCCGTGAAATTGTACTAGCTAAATAATGCAAAATAGCACTAATAAACAATGGAAAACAAAGGATTTTATATTTTTAGTACAAAGTAGATTTTGTACGTTTTCACGGGTAAAGTGCGATCACTCTAATCCGTGAAATTGTACTAGCTAAATAATGCAAAATAGCATTATTAAACAATGGAAAACAAAGGGTTTTATAGTTTTTAGTACAAAGTAGATTTTGTACTTTTCACCGATTAAGTGCGATCACTCTACAGCCTGAAATTTAATACTATATATAAAAGATAAATTTTAAATGGAACATCATCTCCCTATATGTGAGCGGCAACATATTTAGCAGAAGTGGAACAAATTCTTAATTTCATCTTGGAGGGTGCAATATGACTGGTGGCAAATTTGTTTTGTAAAATTGTTGTGTATCCTTTCAGAATAGAGTGCACGCACTTAATCCGTGAAATAGAACTTATTTGGTACTGTCTAATTGCAACAATTTTGTACAAAGTAGTGGATAGAGTGATCGCACTTAATCCGTGAAATTGTACTAGCTAAATAATGCAAAACAGCACTAATAAACAATGGAAAACAAAGGATTTTATATTTTATACAAATTAAAGTAGATTTTGTACTTTTTCACGCTTAAAGTGCGATCACTCCACTAACGCATCAAGAGGTCTTTGTGTTTCTTTGTGTAGTTTTATGCCCGAGTGAATTATTTCTTAGTTGGTCGATGACTAAAACAGATGATGACTAAATACTATTACGCATTAAAAAGTTAGTAACTATTTCACGGATAAAGTGCGTGCACTCTATGCTTTTACTTTCCTCGCTCACTTTCCCTTTAAGACAGTGGTCAAGCAGTTTTACAACACTCAGTGAAAATGATTATGATATTCATTATAAAACACTATGAACCCTGATATGTTGTATAATTCGAGGACATTCAGTTTGTCATTTATTTCCTGTGGAACTTTACCCTATAAAGGAACACATTCATGTTTGAGCGTATTTTCATAACGATATCTAATAAAAAAAAAACAATAAATGAAACTCAGGGTGTACATTTGTGAAACGCGAATGTGTGGTTGACATGTTTTAATTAAGGTGGCTGGACTGGGTTTTGTTTGAGGCGCACCTCCGCTGTTTGATCGCAAAATGCGTCGCGGCAAAAAAACTAATTTCAAAAAAAAATCCACAACAAGTCTAGAGATAGATTAAAGTTTCTTTTGACGTTTAAATCATTTTGATCGGAGTTTTCAATAATTTATAGTTGCGCCATGGCGATTTTCATAAACCTGATTTTTTGGAAAAACTAGACCTTTGTACAAAACCGCATTTATTGGTTCATAAAATCTGGATCAAGTTCTGCACTCTTACTCAGCTTCAACAATTTCTATGGAAGCGTTTTTGAATAAAATGCGCTTGAACTTTTACGCATCAAAAAAGTAAACAATTTCAAGCATTCAGTTTACTTGGCCGAAAACCTTACTTTTAGGACTCGGAAATAGCTTTTTTTTGAGCTCATATCGTCGACACATTCAATAACTGTTCGTTTGGAAAAGTAGAACAAAATTACGCCGCACGATTTTGAGAAATATGAATTTAGGTCAAGTTGATAGAGGTGCGCCTTTTCATCTTTTGTTTATCATTTCACTTATCTTTATAAAAAGCTAGAAAACTTAAGATTCGCTCGATAAATTTTTTTCTAACTTCAGTATCAGCATTTTCATCAAGTTGTTTCTTAATCCTACACATTTCATGGCCATTGAAGCATTGTAAGATATCTAAAATAAATTATAAAAACGTACATTTTTAGGCCGCTTACTTCGCGTTGACGCTGCTATATAGATAGTGTGTGTGTTTTAGTGCCTCAAACTATAAAACTTCTTGAACACTTCGCAGTTCTGCGTGATGATCCATTTCTGACAGTTGGTTAGGACTTTGTTGACTTTGTTGGGTAAGGTCAGAAAGTTCTTTCTCTAGTGTGCTGTTGCATGGCCAATCTCCCAAGAAGTTGAACACTATATTGATTTGCTTGATCTCGTAGTCGGGGTAGTGCTTGTGGAGTCCTAGTCGTAGGTCCAAGTACTTTCTCTTCTTATAATCATTCCTGTCGTTGATCTGTCCTATGTTGCACACAGTTCCTTCCACAAGTATGATTTTCTTGCTTACTTATTATTATTATTATTATTATCTTTTATTTCACAGCAAACGTATATAATGATTTACAAATATATAGTATTACTGGTAACTAATTACTTCTAGCTCGAGAACTATCCTGCTCCTGAGAGCTGAAGCACTCTTCTCAGTATATGTGCAGTACCAAGAAGTACAGTTTTCTGCATGTCTATAAGACTGATCTTATCGATGTCTAGCCTATGTAAATGATCTTTGAATTGTTTTGAAATTGCTCCTAAAGATCCTATTACAATTGGTACAGTCATCGTTTTCATTCCCCATAGTCTTTCTAGTGTTCTATTCTGAGCTCTTGATACTTGTCAATCTTCTCCTTTTCTATTTCTTCTATCCTGCGGTCTGCTGGTATAGACACATCGATTAGTTCAACCTTCTTTCTTGTTTTGTCGATGATCACAATATCTGGACGTCTCGCAGTTATCTTTCTATCTGTGTATACATTTAAGTCCCAGAGGATTTTAACATCTTGATTTTCTGCTACTGCTTCTGGTTCATGGCTCCACCAAGTTTCAGTACTTTCTATTCCGTATTTTTCACATAAATGCCAATGTATGTTTTTAGCAACATTATCATGTCTTTCTTTGTACTCCTTACCAGCCAAAGTCGTACAGCCCGATATAAGGTGCTCTACAGTTTCAGTTCTTTCTTTGCAGAGGCGACAGAGTGGTGATTCTTTGTTGTTGTAGATGCTTTTCAGAGAGTTGGTTTGTAGTGCTTGGTCTTGCGCAGCGGTAAGCAGCCCTTCCGTTTCAATTTTCATGTCTCCTTTCTTCAGCCAAAGGTAGGTGCTGTCTTTGTCGATTTTTTCTTCGCACATCCTGAAGTAGTGAGGGTCTTGCTTTTGTAACTATTAAGTCTTTCTTCCTCTCGTCGCTTTTGGTATTCTCTGTTCGTTTCTGCGGTTTCTCGGACTGTGGCTGTATCTTTGATGGTATCTCGCAGGAATACATCTTTCTTGGCGTATGCATAAAGCGCAAGTTCTTCTTCGCGTACGGTGTCTTCCACTGCTTTCAATCCTCTACCTCCCATAGATCTTATTATTATTATTATTATTATTATTATTATTATTATTATTATTATTATTTTAGGAATATATTTTGCTAGTTAGCCCACTTTTTCAGCCTTTTATAATATTTTAGATATTTGATAGTTTTTAGATTTTAGATTTATTTAATATATTCCAGTAATTTCAAGAACATAAAACTGAAATTTGTAAATATGTAAATCAATATTGTGACGTATGACCGTGTATATATATATTTTAGAATTGTTTTTGAAATAAAGTCCATTTATTATTAAATTATTATTATTATTATTATTATTATTATTATTATTATTATTATTATTATATCCAGCAGTGTTACACATCTTTATGCTAAATCCTAATGGCACAATAGGGCGCTAAGCGTTACCTAGAGGCCATGTAAAATTAACCTAATTTCCTTAATGCTATATCAATATATCAAATAAAATTTGCCTCTTCGAAAGAAAATATCCCTAAAAATTATTGAAAAGAAGCTTAAAAAATCTTAAGAACTATTATAAATGGTAAATTCCTGAAAAAAGCATATATATATATATATATATATATGTCTATTTAAAATAATACTAAAAAAACGAACGCGCGCATGTGAAAGTTTTTCTGACTTGAAAACTCAAACTTAGTCTCCTATCTAAACTTATTGGCTCATGAAAGAGCACTCATGAACAACTTATAATAATATTCTATATACTTATAAACTTATAGTAATATTCATATATGTATTCATTCAAGCTTACGCTGCTTAAGAAATGTATGTCTTAAAATAGAAGTAATAATCTGGAATCAATAATTATCTACTATAAGTTTCGATTTTATATGTGTTCAATGTTTGTTCCCTTGAATTGTTGAGGTAAAATTGCGCCACTTATGTATAAGTCTTGAACGTGCGCGCAATGTTCAGAGTCGACGAAATGACAGCTTTCTGCATCTTTTGGAGCACCCTCTTTCCTCTGCATCCTAATATTTCTTCCATCGTCTTTTGAAGCTCTTTAGACCATCCTCCCAAGACATCTATGATTATATTGAACTGCTGTACTTCGTATCCTTTAAACTGCTGCTTTAATTCCCATCTCAAAGGGCCATACTTCATAGTCTTTTCACTGTCTTTGCGCTCTCGGTTGTCCATCCACGGACAGCTCATTTCCAATGTCATTATCTTCTTGTCCTTGTGATTGATAATACGTGCGTCCACTCGATTAGCACGCACTTCAGTGTTTTCTGCATAAACTGGGACGTCCCAATACGCTTGATACTCCTCATTCTCGTATATGGGTTTAGGAACTACCGGGGAATACCAAGGCGGTATTCTATCCACCAAACCACAATCTTTCAGCAGTTCAAAGAACAAGACCTTCAAAGCTGAGTCGTGCCTCCATAGGTACTTTGTTTGAGCAAACGCCGAGCATCCAGCGAGGATATGAGGGACGCTTTCAGGAGCTTTTCCGCACAATCTGCACGACAAATCTTGGACAGGAGTCGTTCCAATCTTCTTTCCATAATATAGTCTTGTAGGTAATAGCTGCTCATAGAGCTCATGCATCCCTGCAACTACTTGTGATGGGCATGAATTCCAATTCTTTAACCAGCCAAAACAGCTCCTCTCTGTGCTGCTCTCATCGTTCCATCGCTGAGTGAGTAGTTTTCCTTGCCATTTCTCGTCTTTCATTATGTCCCTTAACTGCTGCACGTTGCTTTCTGTGATCTTTGCTTTGATCTGCGTATAAGGTATCTCTTTTCCATCGTCACCATAACAGGAGGGATTAGGATATCTCAGATCTAACGTGATTCCTAGCTCTTCAGCGTACTTGACTGCATCTTTTATTAGAGACTGATGACCATTCCGTGAGGAATTTTCTTCGAACCTTCGCACTATTTCCATCGTTGGATCCTCATTCGAGTAAAGTTTAACTGCTGCTTTGATCTTCGTTGTCTTGTATACGCTCTCGACTGACTGCATCCCTCTACCGCCACGATCTCTTGGTAGGTATAACAGGGCCGTTGATCCAAGGGGGTGCTTACCGCCATTCTGAACTATTATCTTCCTTACCTCTCTGTCAATCCTCCTCAATTCTGTCAGTGGCCATCTTTGCGTCCACATTAGATAGCTTAGGACTGGAAGCGCAAACTGATTGGAAGCTATCACTCGATTCTCATCTGATAAGGGACTTGACCATATCACTGACATCCGCTGAAGGTACACCTTTGCAGCACAGTCCAGGGCCAGCCTATCTTCTTGTCTGATGTTTTCTAGGACTCCTAGAAATTTGTACTGGGTTCCAGCATTCAGGTTTTTAATCACCTCCTCTTCGTCCAACTTTACTTCGGTGCCTTGTATCTGTTCACCTTTCTTAACATTAATCACAGAGCACTTCTTTGCATTCCAGTTTAGACCAATGTCCTGCATCGCAGCTCTTGTAGCTTTAAGGACAGTATTTCCTTACAGCGGCTATCAATTTTTCACCTCCACCTCCCATGCAGCCAATTACCAATGGCATCACAGTGATCTCATAATCAGGTCTTTTCTCACGTAGATGACAACACAGGGCTCCCAACATCATTCAATTCCACAATTAACTTGGGACAGCTGGGACATCCGGGACATCCGGGACATCCGGGACAACACAGGGCTCCCAATATCATTCAATTCCACAATTAACTTGGGACAGCTGGGACACCTGGGACATCCGGGACATGTGGGACAACACAGGGCTCCCAACATCATTCAATTCCACAATTAACTTGGGACAGCTGGGACATCCGGGACATCTGGGACATCCGGGACATGTGGGACAACACAGGGCTCCCAATATCATTCAGTCTTCATCAAATATCTTTTTGGTATTCAAAAGGAAATTTATGGGGTAAATCTATAAGTTAAGTAGATGACATCACTGACACCTAAAAAGAATGCAAAAAATTCAGTACTTCCCTTTTCAATACCAAAAAGATATTTAAACTGGCGATCAATAGACCCATAAGATTTACTTCACAAAGTTTCTGCTCAATAAAATTTCACCATTTTTTATCAAAGTAACACTTTTAAAATTGAATGTCCAAATTAAATTATAATCAACTTTATTAATTGAAATTAATTATATTAATTGAAATTAATTAAATTGAAATCCAATATAAAATTTGTTTGGATAACTATTAAATGTTTTTGTTGTTGCACTTTTAGACTTGAACAATCCCTGTGACCAACAATATTTCAAAAGTCTTTGAGAAATACAATGTAATTGTTAATTACATTATATGGAATTATAAACATTACTTGCTCCTTCTACATTACTAATAATATTGCTTATTGACCAATTAATGAACAGCCTCTACAACGGGTTCATTTGATCGCTGATGATAACAAGGCAGACAAACTTAGTATTTTTGCAATAATAGATTTGTTTCTGACAAGTAAAAGAAAATTGTATGAGTGAAAATGAAAATGACCAAAGTGCCTTTTGAGTGATTTTTGTAACTTTCTAAAAAACACTCAAATTGTCCCAAAATTACTCCAGACAACTTCTTTTAGTCTAAATATTATGTTTGAACAACTTGTCCACACAGGTGTGATCAGTTGTCAAGCAAAGAATGGCCATAACTATGAAGTGATTTCATTCCTTTTCAAACAATATTGGGAGCCCTGTGTTGTCCCGGATGTCCCAGATGTCCCAGATGTCCCGGATGTCCCAGCTGTCCCAAGTCAATTGTGGAATTGAATGATATTGGGAGCCCTGTGTTGTCCCGGATGTCCCGGGTGTCCCAGCTGTCCCAAGTTAATTGTGGAATTGAATGATATTGGGAGCCCTGTGTTGTCCCGGATGTCCCAGCTGTCCCAAGTTAATTGTGGAATTGAATGATGTTGGGAGCCCTGTGTTGTCCCGGATGTCCCAGATGTCCCGGATGTCCCAGCTGTCCCAAGTCAATTGTGGAATTGAATGATATTGGGAGCCCTGTGTTGTCCCGGATGTCCCGGGTGTCCCAGCTGTCCCAAGTTAATTGTGGAATTGAATGATGTTGGGAGCCCTGTGTTGTCCCGGATGTCCCGGATGTCCCGGATGTCCCAGCTGTCCCAAGTTAATTGTGGAATTGAATGATATTGGGAGCCCTGTGTTGTCCCACATGTCCCGGATGTCCCGGATGTCCCGGGTGTCCCAGCTGTCCCAAGTTAATTGTGGAATTGAATGATGTTGGGAGCCCTGTGTTGTCCCGGATGTCCCAGACACGTAAAGCTTATACACATTTCCTCGCTCGTTGACTCAGACCGATAAAATATTGCCGGCTCAAAATCACTTGTATAACTTGAGCCTGACAACGATCAAGGTCTGCTAGTTGCCATTTTATGTACCAAATTCGATGCCAAATCTCGTGTGGATTTCATTTGCATGGAAAAGTCTGTTATTCTCGACGTTATTTGGCTTTGTTGTATATTTGAGTCAGTGAAATTGAGCCGCATTTATTGACAGAAAAGCATTCGAAGACTTATTTTGATTTTATCTGCACAACCGCGACATTGTACTAATATTCTATAAAACATGTGAAAGATGAGTTGAGTCTCAGTTATTCAGTTCTTTTATTTCTTTTATTTCGGATTCAGTCATTACAAGACTTTAAAAGCCACCTCAGAGTATCAGAGGCTATCTTTTTGGTCTCTTACTTAGCTTTCCCACAATTGCGTCCATATATTCAATCTTTCGGTCCGCCTTTGCGTAGAAAGGCTGCCTTGGGGGGCTTGCGGGAGGAAATAAGCCCCCATTGACTTGGCTTTTAAAGCTACACGGAAAGAACAGAAATCGAAACAAGGATAGCTAAGAACAAGAGACCATAATACTAAGAGAGCGAAGCTCAGTATTGATGTCTGTGCCATGTTCGTGGCGCCTAAGGCTATTTTTAGTTACTTTGCCAGTCGCGCGCAAGGCCCTCAACCAATAGAATTTGCTTTTTGGCGTGCGCGCGGAAGGGACCGTTTGAATTCTATTGTTTAAGTGCCTTGCGCGCGCGATGGCGAAGTTACTAAAAATAGCCTTAGCCGCCACGAACATGGCACAGACATCAATACTGAGCTTTGCTCTCTTAGTATTATGGTCTCTTGCTAAGAAGTCACTGATGGGGATCAAACTTGGGACCTCTCGCAATAATCAATTGTGCAATCCTTGCTCCTAAAAGTCATGGGAGCTTGGACCTAATGCTCTGAAAACTTCAAGAACTGCAAAGATTTTTCTGCGCGCGCCCTCTCCAAACATGGCGACTGCCAACACCACCACATCAGTGTCGAGAGTACGGGTAAGGAGTTTCTGAATTGCATAGTTGACACAATCCTTACAAATGAAAAAAAGCCTTGAGTCTGATTCCTCTTGAGTGCATGTTGACAATTAATCCAGTTAATTTCCGTTTTAGATCACATGCTAATTCGTGTCTAAAAGAAGAAAGAGAAAAACAAGCTTAGGAACACGAGGCGTAGACATAAGCGATCGTTTTATATTGATTTTATAAAATATTTTCGACGTTTTTTGAGCGAGCCACGTCTTTGTCCTCTGATATAAACATGGAAGCCAGCCAATCAGCGCGCGCGTTATATTTTTGCACAGGGCCAGAATTTTTTTTATAAAAGGTAAAAATGTACCTAAATTGTCGTTGTTTAGTCAGCATATATAATCATTTTTTTGGTGCACGCTCTACAAGTTCTTGTATTTCGAGTTTGAATATGCGACATTTTCGAGCCAAAAAGTGCTTTATTGAGGTAAACGTGGCGAATTATTTGACGATCGCGGAAGCCTTAAACGTCCTTATCACATTCAATCCACACTTTTACAAGTTAGTAATGACTTCTACTAACAGATTTACCATATTTTTGAACTTAGCGCCCAAAATTGTACTCGAAAGTACGAGGTTCTGGTCCTTTCTCCACTTTTGGCCTGAGTTTGACCCGTGATATTTCTCCATCTGCATTGCCCTTGATTAAAATAATTATCCTCAACACTTTAGCGGTAAGTAGACTGCTTACGTATCAGCATTTGGGGACTTGAACATAATTTCGAAGAATGAGATTGCCAATGAAATGTTCCATGTCAGAATAAAATTCCCACATTCAACATGCAAAAGATTTTTAAATCAAAAATACACGCATGCGCAGACAAATTCTCTATATGTTTGTTTAGTCTTGTTATACTGGCGTGTATGTGTAATATTCTACTTGGGCTTCCTGTGGAAAGAGCGCGTGCTCTGCTTTTTATAAATACTGTTGTCAAGGCAAATGGCGCACAGAAACATCAACGGTCCCTAGCTTGCTAGGCTCGTGCAATTTTGAACTCTTTGAAAACTCACTCGTGCAAATTTATTCTAAATTGCACTCGTAACCATATCATTTCCTATTCAAATTTCTCAAAAATGCTATCACAGAAATTTCTTCAGAATCGTTGTACAATGAGATATTTATGCGAGTTTTTTTTAAGCGATTCTTCTGAAATTTTCCTGATCACAAGAAATAAGGGTGTTTAAAACTCGCGACAGTATCCTTACGTTGCTATGGTAACTCCGATGAAGACCACACCTAGTTCACAACAAATTTTCGTCTTTACCTAAGTCAGCTACAATATAATAACCATTGTTCAATTGGAATGGTTTACGACGTTGTTTTACCGGCTCAAACTTGGAAGGTACGCTCACTAAAAAAACACAGTTGAGCTACCTTAAGGCCGACGACCCTGGGAGAACCCAGAAAAATAGTCTCTTGCCCTTGAACAGAGGTGTCCTCTTAATCATTGAAGAAATCGATAAAAAGCTCCAGTGAACATTTGTTTCGGTTTCAAATATTTGTCTCCTTAATTGAGGCGGTTCACTTTACATTCTATATTGTACAAAAACATACAGGTTAATTGTTAGGTTATATTGTATTTTTGTGACGAGGAAGGGTGGATCCCGCGCACCCGGCCTGAGTCCCCTCTGCTTGAAAAGAGCGTGTCTCACGCAAAGGATTCCACTCTATCCAGCAATTAGATTTTAATATATCTCGAGTCCGTGTTTTTGTGTATATATAGTATGTACTACAATAGGAAGCAAACAACCTTGTTCAATACGATGACAGAATAAATAGACTGAAAAACATGCTATTTAAAGTAATGCACTAGTCGATTGTGACCCCCTCTCCTGAGGTGTGTGAGGGGAGGGGGGGTACATTTGACTAGTGTATTACTTTAAATAGCATGTTTTTCAGAATTTCAGTGGGGAAAGTGTGGGGCATTTTTCTTTGATTCTAATATTTTTGGCCCCTGTAGGGTGGGGATTTTCTTGCCATTGATCATGCCTTCCCTACAAGCAGCAGCCTACAATAGATAATTTGTGACATGAAAATATAGACTTTGCCAGTCTAAGCCATCTTAAGTTCTGCCCACAAGTTAACATGGATGAAACAACCCATTAAAACCAGTTTTGAAAGGAAAAGGCTATCTTGTGATTGGATGCCCCCTCCCCCTCTTCTGCCTGCAACCAGTACTCTACTAAAGAAATGAAGACAAAAAAAAATGCTTTCTATCGTGTTTTCATTTATTTTCAAAATAATTCATCAATTTCTTCATCATCTTAATTATTGTTGTTTTTTTTTCAATTCATCTTAAGTTGAAACACTCAATATCAATTGTATGTATAAACTAAGGTATATATTTAACAATGTATATTTTCATTTATTTCAAACATATTTCATCAATTTATTGATCTACTTAATTGCTGTTTTGTTTCTTAAAGTCTGGAAAGAAATGTTTTTGAAATTTTGAAACATCAAATATATTAAGGTTTATTAAAAACTCAATCATGTTTTTGTGTGCTTCAATTCAAATATTTACTTAATCTATTTATTGATCTGTTTCTCAATCAGAAATGAAATTTTTATTTTTTGTGTGAAATGTTTTCATGTATTTCAAATATATTTCATGTATTTATAATCTATTTATATATATTGTTGTTTTGTTTCTTAATTTGAAACACTCATGAATCGTGATTGTATAAGGTACTGTATTTTTTTTGAAAACTCATGTTTTCAATTAGGGACTTGTCAGAAATTAGCAGGGGGAGGGGGATGGAAAATGGGGGAGGATCATAACTTTTCGAGAGCCTGAAAGGGGAGGGTCACCAAACACCTGGCAGCTAGTGATCAGATATTTTGCTTTTTTTTTGGCCCAACCCCATGGTAGGTCGTGAAAATTCCATCCGCTCTTAGGGTAGGGGCACAATATTTTCAGCACACAATTCAAAAATTCTACCTTCCCTCCCTCCTGCTAATTTCTAACAGGTCTCTTATTCAAAAAAGAATTCATCTATTAATTCTTCTACCTTTGTTTCTTAATTTGAAACATTCATTATCTAATGCCTCTACAGCGCTCAAAATAACATTGCTAAATGACCGGCCAAATCTGATTTTGTAATAAGTAATAAGTATTACCGGGTGAATAAACGGGTGCACGCAGGCTACTCATGTGGCATCTCTTCTCCTTCTTCTTGGTCTCTTTCTATGTCTTTTTTTATTTCTTTCTCTCTCTTCCTTCCCTTCTCTTTCTTTCTCACTTCTCTTGTCTTCCATCTCTAGCTCTTCTTTTTCTTCGTGCTCCTCCTATACTTCTTCCTTGTCCTTATCCTGTTTCTCTCTCTGCTCCTTTTCTTCTCTTTCTTTCTTTCTTGTTTTTTTCTTTTCTTCCTTTTCTTCCTTTTTTTCTGTTTTCTTTCTTTTCTCTCAGGTCCTTTTTATTTTTTTCTATATCCTCCTTCTCTATCTTACCCTTTTTCTTATCTACTATTTCATTCTCTTCTCTTTTCTTCGATCCATCTCTTTCTGTTCTTTTTCCTCTTTCTCCCTTCTCTTTTCCTTTTCCTTATCCTGTCTCTCTCTCTCTACTCCTTTTCTTCACTTTCCTTCAACCCTTCTAGTAGGTTAACCCTCCTATAAGGGTTACCCTGGCATATAATTTCATAAGCGAACACGTCAAGTCTAACATATTTTAAAACGTATGTTTTTACGTGGCACTGGAAGCACTAATCACCTACCATGCAGGCGAATCATCCTTCTTCTTGTACATTTACTTCATTCTGTTTACCTTAAAATTTGCGTTTTCATTGATCCTACCACCACCACCACCACCACCACCACCACCACCACCACCACCACCACCACCTACTACACTGCAAAAACGCTCGAGTAAAGTTAGTTACAAACTTGAGTAAATCGATATATCCACAGTTGATACTCAGATTTACTTGTAAGCGTTTTTGTAGTGTAGTTTCAACTTGTCTCGCCGGTATGTAAATTTTAACTTTAAGAGCATGGTTCAGTCGTATAAACGGAAAACCAAACGCGTAGTTTGCAAACTACGATTAGGAAACGTTAAAGGCCCTATGACGGATATTTTTTATTTTATTTTCAAACTCAGTTCTTGATAGAAAGCATAATAAAGATCTTAGGAAATTTAGTTCTAAATTTCCCTCATTACTATTCAGGTAGGAGGGATGTTAGACGTTAAACGTCCCTCTTGAAACAATGGATCCCGAGGTGATCATGGTATTATTATACAATAAAAACAAAATAATTTAAATTACTCGTATTTTTCTATTTGTGACACATTTGGCAAAGCCCGTTGTTTAGTAAAAAATCTGCATGCTCTCGAAGTCCTCTTTTTGTCAAACCCATTAGAAGTTTGCAGTGTTGCCTCATCTTACGGCATCAAAAATGGATTTTCACATTTGAAAATAAGGATAAAAGTTTTTCACTAGTGCTCTCTAAAAAAGAACTAAGTTTGAATTTAAAAATATTCGTCGTAGGGACTTTAAAAATTGAGATCCCTGTACACGTGGTAGTTCGGGTTTGTACTCCGCTTTGAGTTGCTTCGAGTAACGGAAAATTGTCAAACTTAAGAACGAATAGTTGGTTCGCGTGCTAGCACGATCACAGTGCCATGTAAACACCCCCTTAAAATTTTATGACTCCGCGAGCCCATGTGTTAAGGTGCGGTAATACGAGCAATAAAATCACTCAACTGGTCTCGCGTTGAAAGGCAATGCTGCCCGTTTTACCATACGTACTCCAATTGAAACTCCAATTGAAACTTGTCTCGCAACACTAGAAAATCTTGTTTGTTGCAAGTTGAGAAAATTCTGTATTTCCATTGATCAACAAAGTCATTTGATGTAACACGAGTCGTTAATTCGAGTAACTTTTGAAAATTTTGTTGCAAAAAGTAGAGCGACTGTCTCCTTGTTCCAACAGACTTTTTCCACGAAAGAAATTGTACAAAACATATAAAATAATTTCTGCATTCGATACTGCGTACTTTACCAGGAAAGATCCAAAAAGCAAAGTACGTATATTATGCGGTAGATAATTGATTAGTTAATTAGGTCGATTTTCAGAAAATGCCAAGCCAATCTATTTTTCATAAATTTCTTTCGTTTTTATGAACTAAAATAAAAATGTGGGCTTCCTGTGTCAAAACTATTCAATCGAGGACGATATTCGGACCCGATATTCGGCATCAAATCGAGTACGATCTTTTGTCGGGATATCGAGGCCGATTAAATCGTCCGGTCCGTTTGGGGGCGATGAAGTGGATCCGATGAAGTAGGAAGTATTAGGGCCCGAAAAAACCAAATCGCACCCGATTTTATTGGGTCATACATATATCGGGTCCGATTACATATATCGCACCCGATCTTTTTTTTGAGTCTTAAAACATCGGGTCCGATGTCCAGATACATGAAGTGATCCAGGAACGATTACCTGGAGAATTGCCTGAAGGATTACCTTTCCGCTCTTTGTCTGGACAAGCGTCAATATAAAGGATTACGCTCGAACTCAATAAGCTCAATTAAGTAATGCTCCTCAAAGCGATAGCAAACTCTATTGTTCTGCGGCATCTTGTTTTCCCCATACCAGGATTTGGAGCTTTTTACATGATGACCGTAATGAGTTCCGTTCCTGAACGAGTTCATCCCGGTTGCCATAGAGCAGGCTTCGCATGACTGTGAAAACAGCACGGTCATCGCACTGTACGGTTACGGCAGGATTTTCGAATGTTTTCTATAGACATTACGGCACTGTCACGGTTACGGTACGGTGCGGTACTTTTCCCACTCATGCGAAAACAGCTCTATATTTCTTTGTATGTGTTTACATGATACCATCACAGAATCTCTTACCAGTACAAGCAATACAATAGATTTAACACCTTTTCATTCCAGAACGAAACTCATTCCGGCATCATGCAAAAGGTCGCTCTTTGGTGATCTTTAATTAGATCATTACTCCCATTGGCCTTTCAGGAGGCTAATCCTGTAATGCTCCTTTAATCAGGAAGCTCAGCATTATCTAGCTAGCTAGTAATCTTCATTTTAGCTCTCAATGAATGTTGTTTTCAAGCGTTCCTATATATTTCTTTCTTTTAAAATGAGTGTTAGGGCTCTTAAATGTCAGAAATGGATGTCAAACTATTTTTGAGATCTATTTTTTAGCTTGTATTTAATTTTGTACTGATTGAATTTTGTACTGATGGGAATTTTTTCTTACATTATTGTTAGTGTAGTTAAGTAATCACTGAAATATCCGGATTATCATCTTAGAAACTGAAACAATAATGGATTTGGACAGCAATGACTTTATTTTACAAACAATGTATGGTGTTTATCGAGTGAGGGGCAAAGCCTGTCCCCAATAAAAAATACCCTAAATTATTTGTATTTAAAAAAACAAGTGACTCTAAGTTTCTGACCAGTTCTTTGTTTATTTTTATAAATATAATTATCCGATACTCTTAGTGATCATTACGTTTGACAAGCTCTTTTAATTTATAGAGCCCTAACATTAATTTTTTGTGGTTGACATATAAAGGGTGATGCCTAGCTATTTGCTGGAAGGCGATCTAGTCATTAAAAACTGGAATATATATATTTGTTCTGTCTTGAAATGCAGAGTATACTGAATTCAAGTTAAATTACTACGATCATATCCCGAGGTTTATCTAGTTCCCTTCTCCACGCGACTCTAAACAAAATAGTTGTAAAAAAGGATTGCAATGGATTGGAGTTGCGTTCTAGCTTTTCGTATGCAGGGAATTCAACCGCGGCAATAATTCAATGAAGCTAAGCTTAGGTTTTCAATTTACGGGCTTTAGGCCGATTTGGCACTAATAATGTATGTCAGCGATAATACCAGCGTGTAGTAGGTGATCGTAACTATGGTCTTTCGCAATTCCAATTTCGAAGAATTGATTTTATCAAAATGACAACACGTTTTACAAGTCAATGTAACAAATTTTAATAATTTGTTAAAAAATGTTAGATAAATTATTTCGGATAAGCGTTGAAAAGCGTTACACACAATTGTTACAGAACGTATTTCAGTGCAATATTTTACTAACTTTTCAATTTAATTGATTTATTTATTTTTATTAATATCTATTGGAATAACATTACGCATACTTCACAACCACTAGAGAGTCCTCAGTCTGCTGTAGTTTCTGTGACAACATCTCTACAAATTCGCTTTGAATGACCAAAACAAAGGAATTCAATTTTCATAATCCTTTAGAAGCAGGTAATTGTAATTAATAGAAGTTCATTTAAGCATTTAACGTAGATAAAATTTTTGGGGCGAATTCATTAAATAAATAAAATAAATAGATAACCTAGCCAACCAAACTCTGAAAACAATTCCTGGTATGCCAATCGTCAGTTTGCAAGTCATCCTCTAGTTCTCCTTGTTGTTTGTGGGGCTACAACCATTAATTAATAACAAATACCCTACTGAAAGCGGGTACTTCAAATAAGTATTTTGCCACCATTGGTTCCAATTTAGTATCAGCTCAGGTTTCGTCCACATCAACCTGGCATCTGAATGCGTCTAACTCCCAATTTTCTCTCCGACCTGTTTCTGTTCTGTTTCGGCAAGTTCAAAAACTCATTTCTAGTCTTGACACCAAAAATTCAACTGGGTTAGATAACATTTCTGCAAAAATTGTTAGAGACACGAGTGATATAATTGCTCTGCATTTGACATATATATTCAACCTATGCATTCAACGTGGAATTAATCTTTGTTAACGATTGGAAACTTGCTAAAGTGACCCCACTCTGTGGTTGCCGATCCGATTTAAATAACTACAGACCTATTTCAGTGCTTCCTAATATCAGTAAAGTATTTGAAAAGCTCATTTTTAATCAATTATACGATCGATTATCTCAATTCCTCTAATCTTTTGGTAAATAACCTGTGTGGGTTTCCTGTGTGATCTTGATCACGTGAGGGGGTCTTTGGAGGGAGGAATAAAAAGACATAGACAGCAGAACTTCTGTAGTGTGTTTACTCGTGTATTTCTTGTATAAAAGACCACTACACTCCACAGAAAGAAAGAAATGCATGAACCTGACTCTTGTCATACTTTAGACCAAAGTTTTTTTTATTAAAATAGACCTTATAGGAATGCAAATTATCTGAAGCGTGCAGACATTACATTCAGAAACAATTGTAAATTTGCTTGAGATATAAAGGATTTGAAAAATTCTACGGCAGAAATACAAAAGGCGTTATTAGGGATGTCCGTTTTAGCGGCACAACAGCGAGTTTGGCACAAAATAAGGGACTATTGTTTCAAAGTCACACCTCAACTTTCAAGCCACTGTTCTCTCTCTATCATAAAAACACTAAAACGACCAATAAGGATACCAGTAAAAATACCAACACTGATCATCGTGTAATACTGAAACTTGGAAAATAGCACAAACTACCTGCTATCAATAGACCTTTTTGCGATAACAAACATTCTCGACATCTCGTGCAGATATAACACAAGAATTTTTTATTAATTATGACATCTTGAATATTCATTGTTCAAGGCTCGTGGAATGTTTGTACCTAGTTGAGCGCTGAACATATAATTTTACATGTAAGCACAGAGTAAACTAAAAGGGATTTGTTTTCACTCCATGTTATGTTATGCGTACTGCGTTTAGACATGTACTCACAGTTCTGACTACCGAGTATTCGATATGCTAATTTAGGCCCCGTAAACACATAGGACTATTGAAGTCCACACGAAAACCATAAACGTTACACGAAAACGATGAACGTTTTCGAATCTTTTTAGAGTCGTCAATACGTATGCGGTTTCGTTTGTAAACGTATACTTTTTAACCGTTTAGCTCCGTTAACACGCAAACGCTTTGTGAATGTGCATACATCCCTGTGTACCTTACTGCTCCTGCTTCTACTCCAGTGGGTAAAGTTGTCAAAGTTCACATCTTTGCAACAAGCGGCTCCATCAAATTGAGCTTATTAGCTCACGTCATGGTTGTGTGATGTCGTTAAACAAATACAAGGTAGAATTAGATAATTTATCCTGACTGTTTGTCTGCATGCAAGAGAAAAATTTGCTATGTAATATACTTAAGACTAAAAATATAAATAAAACTCTGAGTCCTCGTGAATTTGGCTTTCAAATAGTTGTTTGTCAGATGGTCTAAAATCCCAGGCCTTAACATGCTTGAGAATTCAAAGCGCCCAAACTGCCCCAAAACGCAAGGGTTTGTCAATATATTTGCACCAAAATGTTCTTTAACTATTAGTAAATTTTGTAGCGACAATGACTGCCCTAATTAACGGCAGCGACTTTTGAAATCTTAAAAGTTTGGAACAACGAATTGCTTTTTAGCGCGAAATTTTGAAACATTCGTACGACCATACTTAAGTATAAGTGTTCTATAATAAGACCAAGAGACTCATCAGTTCAAACTCTACACGAAGCTGTTTACTTTTTCAAGTCATGCATGGCACACTAAGATACAACTTCTACTACTTCCAACTTATAAGGATTCACCAAGTTTCCGGTGCCTAGGTTGTTCTTGCACCTGCAATCGTTTCCTGAAATCAAAATTATTGCCAATTAATAATCTGCCATATGATATATGCTGATCAAGGTTAGGGCAAGACACCTATCAGCAAACCTGGGCTGACAAGAGCGATTGTGAAAATGCTTCAACAATTAATGATTTTTCATGCACAGGGGTAGGGCAATCTGTTCCCTTTCAAAGCCATCTATAATAATAACTTTATTAACTTGAATGGCAATTAAAATTGAAAAACTCAAGTCCGCATTAAGATGTAATATGCGATAAAAAAGTAAAAATGTTATATAATAATTTAGTCATGTTGATACCATTCATATTTTATAGTAGTTTGATTAAACAAGCAAAACTGAACAAATCCTAAGCCCAACTTTTCAACTTAGACTGCCAAAGTTGAGCATTTCCCCAACGCCAAGAGCAATGTGGTTGATGACGGGTATCCCCTAGGGAAGCCATTGCTAGGTGCATAATCTGTTCTATATATATCAATTGGGTTGCACTTTTGTATTAGAATGGTTTGGCTCAACATGATATTTAGACATTCATTCATTCAGTATCTCAAACGTTCGAGCCTCAACATTATTAAGAAAAAGCTGTTTGATGGACCCTGGTCGGATACCCGAATGCTTGGAATCAATTTCTAAAAATCAATGTTGCTGAATATTTATTTATTATTAGTATTCGGGATGTGGGTTCCCTGTGTGTCGAGTAAGTCGAGAGAAGATAATCCTTACTAAGTATTTCATAGATGTACATTATAATAGACTCTGTTGGACTGCATTGGTCTAATCATAACAGATTCTTTGTTCGACAACATACTAGTCCACTATAATGTATTATATATGAAGTACCTAATCTAACTACATACCCATACAAAAGGCACCAGTTTTACAGCACATTGGCTGATCAACCCAATATGGGTTTGTTCCTATAAATAAAAAAACGTGAACGAAAAAGTTGAATTTTGTTTGTTTGTTTGATATTTTTCTAGGTGAATATATTCTTAGAGAAACTTAACTTATTCATCTTTAAACAGTCCTTTTTAGTTCAGGGGCTTATCCAAGGGGGGTCTTTGTAACCAAAGAGGTGATAGAAATAAAAGAATCTGACTGGAGAAAGTAAGAATTGGAAGTATGAACCCTTTAGGTGGAAAATGAAAAGCGTTAACCCCCTTTGAATTAAGTACCCTGGATACATCCCTGTAGTTGAAATTGGCTTACCAATTGTTTCTCTCCATTTTTGAGAGAATAATACTTAATGCTTCACTGAAAATAACGCTTTTAATGATGCACTTAGCTACAAACATTTCTTGAGGAGAGCAAATAAATATTGAAAAATAGACGGCTTAACAATCGTGAAATTTGAAGGATAAAGTTTGTGAAACACTGATGAAGTCTCATCTTTAGGCTCGAAAACTAGATTTATTATGAAACTCATTTTGGATGTAAAAACAAGTAAAGTAATTAAGGAAGGAAGGAAGGAAGGAAGGAAGGAAGGAAGGAAGGAAGGAAGGAAGGAAGGAAGGAAGGAAGGAAGCAAGGAAGCAAGGAAGCAAGGAAGCAAGGAAGCAAGGAAGCAAGCAAGCAAGCAAGCAAGCAAGCAAGGAAAGAAGGAAGCAAGGAAGCAAGCAAGCAAGCAAGCAAGGAAAGAAGGAAGCAAGGAAGCAAGGAAGCAAGGAAGCAAGGAAGCAAGGAAGCAAGGAAGCAAGGAAGCAAGGAAGCAAGGAAGCAAGGAAGCAAGGAAGCAAGGAAGCAAGGAAGCAAGGAAGAAATCATTGTCATGATAATGTGAGAAAACCAATTTTTACCTGTTTTACAACATCCTACGACGAAATACCGCCCATACTCGGAATTGAGTTCTTTTATAAACATCCCTACTTCCCCTTTTTTTCCAGGACACTAGATAAAAAGGTTGAATAAAGAGTAAAAATACTTAGAAAGCTGGCATATTTTGTACAACATAATAAAGCTGGTATCCGAATGTGAATACAATGTACAGTATAATAAGTACTGTTTCAAAAGACCGAAGAACTTGTCATGAATATTGGAATTTTTCAGAACCTTGTTACTACAGTATAACTTTAAAGTGGGACGACGATGGAATTTGAAAATGACTTGAAACTCAGTTGAACTTAGCTATATGGCACACAGCAACATATTTTATTTATATTCAAAAGAGAGAGAGCAAAATATCAAGTATATTAGCATCTGAATTGTATGCAAATGACGTCATTTACTCAAACCATTGTTCTCTTGTCTTTGAAATTCAAAGTTTTCGGTGATAATGAGCATAAAATGCAGAAGTTTTGGGAAAGTAATTCTTCATATGCATTTATTGTCATAAATGAGTTACTTCAACAAGGAATAATCCATTTCACCAATTTCATAGTCAATAACCTACAGGTTTGCGTCCTTGCCAGTTGGGATTCTTAACCACTTTATGTTTATCTGTTCTTTATTCATGAATTTCTTCCATACATACGCATTAATGATATTTTATGCAAATGATGCTAAAGAAAATTTCGATCAGATAATTAGAAATTCCGTACATATTTAGAGAACTAGGAATAGCACTATATGAATATATTATTACTATATATTATTATTATAATTGTTGTTGTTCCCTTAAAACAACCGTGGTGCAGGGATAAGATTGTAGAGAAGGGTGAGAGTGTGTTAACAATGTATTTAATCTTTTGAATATAGAACAATGACTTGTAAGTAGAATCGAAGGCAAAAGCTGCATTTTCTCAGCTAGTTTCGTGCAGGATTGTAGATAGGTATTACCGATACTTACAGTGGCCTTGTAGAGAACCTCTCTTGCATCGACAGCAAAGTGCTATTGAAAAATGCAAACAGTTAAAATAATATCAAAATGCATGGGTCTGTTCAATGACCTGTTTCAGTTTAAAATAACCCCTAAAGACGGTCATGTACAATTGGGGAAATTTCATTTAAAGGTTCTCATCACACTTCCTCACCATCGCCATCACCATATATGGTCATCATGCATTATCACCATTATTACCATATATGGTCATCATGTATCATCATCATCATATATGGTCACCATGCATCATCATCATCATCATATATGGTCACCATGCATCATCATCATCATTACCATATATGGTCATCATGCATCACCATCATCATCATATATGGTCACCATGCATCACCATCATCATCATATATGGTCATCATGCATCACCATCATCATCATATATGGTCACCATGCATCACCATCATCATCATATATGGTCACCATGCATCACCATCATCATTACCATATATGGTCATCATGCATCACCATCATCATCATATATGGTCACCATGCATCACCATCATCATCATATATGGTCACCATGCATCACCATCATCATTACCATATATGGTCATCATGCATCACCATCATCATCATATATGGTCACCATGCATCATCATCATCATCATATATGGTCATCATGCATCACCATCATCATCATATATGGTCACCATGCATCATCATCATCATTACCATATATGTTCATCATGCATCACCATCATCATCATATATGGTCACCATGCATCACCATCATCATTACCATATATGGTCATCATGCATCACCATCATCATCATATATGGTCACCATGCATCATCATCATCATCATATATGGTCATCATGTATTATCATCTGATTTGCAGTAGTTTTCAATAAAGACATTTATTATTATTATTATTATTATTATTATTATTATTATTATTATTATCATTATTATTATTATTATTACCATATATGGTCATCATGCATTATCATCATCATTATCATATATGGTTATCATGCATCACTATCATCATGTATGGTCATCGAGCATATTTCTTTGTTAGTATATAGTCATTCATCAATGAGCCTTAGTCATTAGACAATATAATTGCATAATTATCGTTTATTATCGATGGTTTTGATCAAGAAAGGCCAAACTCGGGTTTCTTGAAATGTGAGCTAAACACTGAATGAGGCATAACTTCAGATTTATGTCAAAAGTACAAATTTACTTATTTTGGTATCGGATAGAACTTCATTTGCCTCATTAACACTGATGGCATGGAGGTTGTTGGGACTCCCTAAAATAAAATAAACTTAAATATGATTACGCTTACCAAGACAAACAGCAACAGAAAAGCCAATCCGATTCTTAGCATGTTGAATTTTCGCTTCACTAGAAATGGCTGTAAAAATAACAAACAAACCCTTTGCAACTTTGATAATATATTCAGATGCATTTTGCACCACTGAGGAATAATTTGAAATTCGGCCTTAAAACTAAAAAAGGGAGCAGTATACCATTAAAGAACTGTTATATTCACTCGCTTGTCGTGAAATTTTCACTAAAGCTGCTCTAACAGCATGATTTTTAGTTACACGTCATCACAAGAGAAAAGACGTTTTAAAGCAATTTTTGTAAGACTGTGAGAACGGCAAGGTCACTGAAAGCAGCGCATCAAGGGACTTTAATACGATGACTGCATGGTGATCGAGGTCTCTTTAAAGTTATACGAATACTTCTCTATACAAAATAGAAAATTGATACCTTTGATGATGAGTTCTTTGCTCCTGTACTGTCCTCCTGTTGACGTTGTATGGTTTCAGATGAAAATAGCAGGGAATATATTTGTACCCAAGATATTGAGTAACGATAATAAAATATTACAGCCAATCACAAACGACAAGAACTGCCCTTATGATTATTCATCGTGAAACGTAGTTGCTCCTTGCTCGTGTTTTGTACCAAAATCACTTCAAGTAATTAACACGAAAGCAGAATATGCTTTTTTGGCAAACTGAAGACTGGTTATAAAAGTTAATATGAGAAGCCACTTTGTAAACATGTTGATTTTACTTGATATTTCGGTCATCATCCGATGACCATCATCAGAAGAAATACATAATTTGGTTCAATGCAAATATATCGTTTGTTCAATAGTCCTATGGGAATAGATTGACCTTGTTCGTTCAAAGAGGGCCTTTGTTGTTTTATACATAAGGCCATGTGAAGGCCATGGATATTACATAAATAGAAAAATCATTGAGGCGCTATGTATAAAACAACAAAGGCCCTCTTTGAACGAACAAGGTCAATCTATTCCCATAGGACTATTGATCTGAACTAACGATATATTTGCATTGAACCAAATTATGTATTTCTTCTGATGATGGTCATCGGATGATGACCGAAATATCAAGTAAAATCAACATGTTTACAAAGTGGCTTCTCATATTAACTTTTATTACTAAAATATATGCCCGAACTAACATTTTCATGAAGACTGGTTGTAACAAGATTTAATGTTCTAACCGTGTGCCGGTCAAATAAAATCGTTCATGCAGCTGCGGCAATAAGAGAAACTAGGGTTCGTACGCCTCCTGGAAATCCTAGATTTTTATCTTCTTCCTGGAAAGTCCTTGAAAGTCATGGATTTTTTAATGAATTCCTGGAACTCCTGGAACTCCTGGAAAACTAAAACGAATAAGTGTATGTTTACTATACACATATGTTCGCGTAAAAGCTCCGTTTACATTCCTTAACTCAGCCAGTAATTGACGGTATGCAAATGAACAAATTTTGCTTGGGTGAAGTAGTGAAAAACTCCTGGAAATAATCTGAGAATCCTCCTTGAAACTCCTGGATTTATTGAATTTTCTGGGCGTACGAACCCTGAGAAACCTGATTCACAAGTGCGATGCATGCAATGCGTGGGCAGAGAGTTAGACTTACACCAAACGAAAACGCAATCTAATAGATCAAGTTGTCTGAATTAGCCCACCGGTTTGTCACACTGAAGAAGGTCCTCGTTTAGGCCGAAACGTCTGTCAATTTACTAGCAAGAACTAAAGCTAGAGACAACCAAATAAATCAATCATGAACCAAATTCCAATTCCAAAAGTCCGGGAAAAGTCCGGGAATTTTAATGTTCGATTCACACAAAATTTGAAAATGTATGGTTCATATCATGGTTGCCATGTGCTCGAATGGCAAGCTGAGGAGAAGACACGTTTGAGTTGAAAACAGACAGTATCTAAATATTTGGTCAGGGAAAATCAAACTTTAGTCAGGGAAAAGTCAGGGAATTTTGTGATTGGTTTGTTGTGGCAACCATGCTAAGACCCTTGTTCAATTGAAAATCCCAGCCCAAAACCATGTATTGAAAATTGCTAACTAGAAATTGAATTATCGCCGTCCTCAAAAATAGTAAAATAAAATCTAGAATTTTAAAAGGTCGCTAGGGCAATGCTGTTTTCTTGCTAAACATATTTCAGATCATCAGAGATAACGGCACTTTGACTTGAAAATGGCCGATGGAGTGAATAACAGTTCTTCAACTGTAATCTTTTCTCTTTTCAGTCTTAGCAAATTTCGTCTCTGTTGCACTCTCTAATTTTGCTCTACATGACTCCTACAAATGCAGAACTTTGTACTAATTGCTAGTAGCATACAGATCAGAAAAAATACCCTAACTACAGCGCTCTTTTCTGCTCTTGTCGTGACTTGGAAACACTGTGAATTTCTTTCTTTCACAAGCACAAATTAATTCTAAACTAACTAATAACAAAGAACTGAGTTATCTTTTACTGATTACAGTGCATGCAACATGCGAGGACCGACATTCCATCACAAACATATCAAAGGTTCAAAGGTTCTTTATTTCTACATTCTACATTTAAAACAATAATATAATATTTTACACAAAAAAAATTGTGGAGGTTGCAAGAGAACAACCCTAGGGGTTAAACTAGCTCTTGCAACCTAGAAACAGGTAGGAAAAAATACTTTTATAAGATGGAAGGGCTGATAATTGAACTATCTGTACAAAAAATATATATCATATAAATTGTCAAAAAGGAAGAAATATATAGTTATAGAATATATTTACTAAAAAATTACAGGAAATACAAGACTAGATATTTTAAATCAAAAGGGAATATATATATATATATATATATATATATATATATATATATATATATATATATATATATATATATATATATATATATATATATAATTATGTATACAATGTGCCCTCCCGGTTATTACCATAATGGCTTTATGGCAACTCCTGAACTTGGGCATAGGATGTACGGTTACACATTGTTGGATTTCATTGTGGAGTCACAAGAGTGCTCAAACTGCAAAGCAGTGAGCGAAGCAATATGCCAATAGTGAACACCTTAGAAGGCTCTCCACCCAATCCAAAGAGTGCTCAAACTAACTGCATGAGCAGTGAGCGAAATATACAAAATGTATAACAATGTGCCCTCCCGGTTATCACCATAATGGCTTTATGGCAACTCCTGAACTTGGGCACAGGATGTACGGTTACACATTGTGGGGAAGGATTGCATTGTGGAGTCACCAGAGTGCTCAAACTGCGAGCAGTGAGCAATGCATACTGCAAATAGTGAACGTCCTACATAAAGACTCTCCACCCAATCCAAGAGAGTGCTCAAACTGCATGAGCAGTGAGCGAAATATACAAAATGTATAACAATGTGCCCTCCCGGTTATCACCATAATGGCTTTATGGCAACTCCTGAACTTGGGCACAGGATGTACGGTTACACATTGTGGGGAAGGATTGCATTGTGGAGTCACCAGAGTGCTCAAACTGCGAGCAGTGAGCAATGCATACTGCAAATAGTGAACGTCCTACATAAAGACTCTCCACCCAATCCAAGAGAGTGCTCAAACTGCATGAGCAGTGAGCGAAATATACAAAATGTATAACAATGTGCCCTCCCGGTTATCACCATGATGGCTTTATGGCAACTCCTGAACTTGGGCACAGGATGTACGGTTACACATTGTGGGGAAGGATTGCATTGTGGAGTCACCAGAGTGCTCAAACTGCGAGCAGTGAGCAATGCATACTGCAAATAGTGAACGTCCTACATAAAGACTCTCCACCCAATCCAAGAGAGTGCTCAAACTGCATGAGCAGTGAGCGAAATATACAAAATGTATAACAATGTGCCCTCCCGGTTATCGCAATAATGGCTTTATGGCAACTCCTGAACTTGGGCACAGGGATGTACGGTTACAAATTGTGGGAAAGGATTGCATTTTGTGGAGTCACCAGAGTACTCAAACTACATCAAGAAGTGAGCAATGCATAATGCAAACAGTGAACGTCCTACATAAAGACTCTCCACCCAATCCAAAAGAGTGCTCAAACTAACTGCATGAGCAGTGAGCAAATATACATAATGTATGACAATGTACCCTCCCGGTTATCACCATAATGGCTTTATGGCAACTCCTGAACTTGGGCACAGGATGTACGGTTACACATTGTGGGGAAGGATTGCATTGTGGAGTCACCAGAGTGCTCAAACTGCGAGCAGTGAGCAATGCATACTGCAAATAGTGAACGTCCTACATAAAGACTCTCCACCCAATCCAAGAGAGTGCTCAAACTGCATGAGCAGTGATATATAAAATATATTAGTCAAAGACTAGGATAAATGATTCATTGTTTTATTGCTACAAGCTGGTTTCGTATGATCGTCAGAGACGATCACACTCATCAGGCAAGTTACAATGAATGACCGTTAAAATTTTGCTGGTGGTTTTAAAATATCTCGTGACCTATAATGGTATTATGTTACATGGCAGTTTTTGAGCGTGAATTTGTTTCTGTGTCTACACGGGCTAGCTAATTCATTACGTCTATTTAAGGAACATAAATGTTTTTTACAAATTATTATGAATTTCTCGCTTAAACATAAATTACATTTTTTAGTGATATTGCTGTAAGGTTCGCATTTCTTGATAATTTTCCATGTGATATTGTAATTTTTGTTTTCCTCTTTGAGTTTCCAAACGTATATATTCCTACAATGTCGAGCACTCTTTGGAAAACATTTTCAATGATCTTTATTATATATATATATATATATATATATATATATATATATATATATATATATATATATATATATATATATATATATATATATATATATATATATATATATATATATATATATATATATATATATATATATATATATATATATATATATATATAATAAAGATCATTGAAAATGTTTTCCAAAGAGTGCTCGACATTGTAGGAGCATGATATGAAATATATTAGTCAAAGACTAGGATAAATGATTCATTGTTTTATTGCTACAAGCTGGTTTCGTATGATCGTCAGAGACGATCACACTCATCAGGCAAGTTACAATGAATGACCGTTAAAATTTTGCTGGTGGTTTTAAAATATCTCGTGACCTATAATGGTATTATGTTACATGACAGTTTTTGAGCGTGAATTTGTTTCTGTGTCTACACGGGCTAGCTGATTCATTACGTCTATTTAAGGAACATAAATGTTTTTTACAAATTATTATGAATTTCTCGCTTAAACATAAATTACATTTTTTAGTGATATTGCTGTAAGGTTCGCATTTTTTGATAATTTTCCATGTAATATTGTAATTTTTGTTTTCCTCTTTGAGTTTCCAAACGTATTTTGAGAGTTCTGTTTCATTTCTTCGGTTCTTTAGCTTTAGTGATGTTTTGTGGTTTCTGAATCTTTCTTTGAAATTTGTTGCTAGGCCTACGTAAGTTTCTGTTGTTGTGTCTGTTGTTACGGTTGCTTGGTAGATAACGTTTGTTTGTAGGCACTTGCCTTCTAATGGGCATTCTGTTATCTTTCTACAGTTGCATTCTTTGTTAGTTTTGTTTAACTGTTCTGGTTCTTGTTCGGTGGAGAGTATTTTTTTGTTGTGCGATGCTATGATGGATTTGATGTTAGGCATACAAGAATAGCTTATTTTGAGGGTGTGTCTATTGAAGATCTTGTGTAATGGATGGTTTATGGGGAAGCATTTGTCGACAGCGTTGAGGAATTTTCGTCCCAGGTTAGTTTTCAAGTTGCCGTTCCATGGCGGGTTATACCAAGTAATGTTTCTTTTCCGGTTCTTTTTACGCTTAGTACCATTGGTTGTTGGTTGGAACGTTAATTTATGGTCATGTCCGCTATTGAGAAGTGCTTCTTGGTACGGGTTAATGGTTTCGTTAAATGCGTCTTCGTTAGATGCGATATTAGAAAGTCTTTGGTTAATGTTAGATGGTATGTTTTTTAGTAATGTTGGTGGATGGTTACTTTGTTTATGGATGTATAGTAGTTTGTTATTGGGTTTCATGTATGGTTTATATGTGCCGTTAGTTAGGTTAAATGTTACATCTAGAAAATTAACGATTTTTTTGTTAGCTTCTATAGTTATCTTTAAGTCGTTGTCTTTGAAGGCTTTCGTTATTTTCTTCTTGATGGCATCTATTTGCTTAGGTGTCGCTTTACATGCAATTAGCCCATCATCACGGTATAGTCCTACTTTGTTGTGTAAAGTAGGCGTGATAAGCGATAGCATGTAGAGGCCTATCAGTTCGCATGTTTCAGCACCGTCATACGATCCCATCGTAACGTCGAACATGTTTACAGTGTCTTTCTTTGTCCATGTTGCATTATTGTGGTGTAGAAGGGATCTTTTGGCGTGGATTATGATGTCTTTATCTTGAGGGGTTATGTTAGTAAATTGCGATGCGTAGTTAAGGGCTTTTTTTAGAAGTTTTTCTGTTATGGATGGGTAAAATTCACAGACATCGAAGGTTATGAAAGCATGTTTATCTTTGTCTGGTAAGCGTTTAAACCATTCAATTGTGTCGTTAGTGCTACGCCAGAGGTTGACTTTGGTGGATTGTATTATAGATCTGTTAATTCTGTCTAGGATTTGTTTACTAATTATTCCAGTTTCAGATTTTGTAGGGTTGATTAGTCTGCATGTAGGTTTGTTGACAAAGTCTGGTTTGTGGTCTTTCAGTGTTATAAAAGGATCTTTTGGTGCTGTTACTTCAATTCTATCATCGAGGTTAAGGTTCATTGCTATATCTTTGTCTTTAGTGGTTATATCGTTCTTGGTCTTTTCATCAGTTTTTTTATATGATTTAGTTACGTTCTTGCTTAATAATGTTCTGTATTCTTCAGGTTGTAATTTATAGTAGTTAGTAGTTTTGTCAGCTTTTACAAATACATTAGGGTCTGATTGGATGTCCTTGATGTCTTGCTTTAGTTTGGTTTGTAGATCGTTGGTGTAGATGTTAGGTTTAAACTCAATGGATTGTATAATATTTAGCATGGAGTCTTCAAATTCGCTTAATTCTTTTACATGAGGGGCAGATCGTCTTGACTTGAAGCCATAGTTTTCTTTACTGGTACTTGGATTGGGATTGAGAAAAAAATGTGCTTTCCAACGCATACGGTGTAGCAGAGATTCTGTTTTTTGGATCAGTGAATGTAGATACGAGTTTTTACTTGCCAGCGGGATGTTCTTGGTCGAATATCCAAAGTCTTTTGCTTGAAAATTCATTTCTAACAGCGCTCAACTGATTTACAGGAGCTTGTAATAATAAAGATCATTGAAAATGTTTTCCAAAGAGTGCTCGACATTGTAGGAGCATGATATGAAATATATTAGTCAAAGACTAGGATAAATGATTCATTGTTTTATTGCTACAAGCTGGTTTCGTATGATCGTCAGAGACGATCACACTCATCAGGCAAGTTACAATGAATGACCGTTAAAATTTTGCTGGTGGTTTTAAAATATCTCGTGACCTATAATGGTATTATGTTACATGACAGTTTTTGAGCGTGAATTTGTTTCTGTGTCTACACGGGCTAGCTAATTCATTACGTCTATTTAAGGAACATAAATGTTTTTTACAAATTATTATGAATTTCTCGCTTAAACATAAATTACATTTTTTAGTGATATTGCTGTAAGGTTCGCATTTTTTGATAATTTTCCATGTAATATTGTAATTTTTGTTTTCCTCTTTGAGTTTCCAAACGTATTTTGAGAGTTCTGTTTCATTTCTTCGGTTCTTTAGCTTTAGTGATGTTTTGTGGTTTCTGAATCTTTCTTTGAAATTTGTTGCTAGGCCTACGTAAGTTTCTGTTGTTGTGTCTGTTGTTACGGTTGCTTGGTAGATAACGTTTGTTTGTAGGCACTTGCCTTCTAATGGGCATTCTGTTATCTTTCTACAGTTGCATTCTTTGTTAGTTTTGTTTAACTGTTCTGGTTCTTGTTCGGTGGAGAGTATTTTTTTGTTGTGCGATGCTATGATGGATTTGATGTTAGGCATACAAGAATAGCTTATTTTGAGGGTGTGTCTATTGAAGATCTTGTGTAATGGATGGTTTATGGGGAAGCATTTGTCGACAGCGTTGAGGAATTTTCGTCCCAGGTTAGTTTTCAAGTTGCCGTTCCATGGCGGGTTATACCAAGTAATGTTTCTTTTCCGGTTCTTTTTACGCTTAGTACCATTGGTTGTTGGTTGGAACGTTAATTTATGGTCATGTCCGCTATTGAGAAGTGCTTCTTGGTACGGGTTAATGGTTTCGTTAAATGCGTCTTCGTTAGATGCGATATTAGAAAGTCTTTGGTTAATGTTAGATGGTATGTTTTTTAGTAATGTTGGTGGATGGTTACTTTGTTTATGGATGTATAGTAGTTTGTTATTGGGTTTCATGTATGGTTTATATGTGCCGTTAGTTAGGTTAAATGTTACATCTAGAAAATTAACGATTTTTTTGTTAGCTTCTATAGTTATCTTTAAGTCGTTGTCTTTGAAGGCTTTCGTTATTTTCTTCTTGATGGCATCTATTTGCTTAGGTGTCGCTTTACATGCAATTAGCCCATCATCACGGTATAGTCCTACTTTGTTGTGTAAAGTAGGCGTGATAAGCGATAGCATGTAGAGGCCTATCAGTTCGCATGTTTCAGCACCGTCATACGATCCCATCGTAACGTCGAACATGTTTACAGTGTCTTTCTTTGTCCATGTTGCATTATTGTGGTGTAGAAGGGATCTTTTGGCGTGGATTATGATGTCTTTATCTTGAGGGGTTATGTTAGTAAATTGCGATGCGTAGTTAAGGGCTTTTTTTAGAAGTTTTTCTGTTCTAAAAAAAGCCCTTAACTACGCATCGCAATTTACTAACATAACCCCTCAAGATAAAGACATCATAATCCACGCCAAAAGATCCCTTCTACACCACAATAATGCAACATGGACAAAGAAAGACACTGTAAACATGTTCGACGTTACGATGGGATCGTATGACGGTGCTGAAACATGCGAACTGATAGGCCTCTACATGCTATCGCTTATCACGCCTACTTTACACAACAAAGTAGGACTATACCGTGATGATGGGCTAATTGCATGTAAAGCGACACCTAAGCAAATAGATGCCATCAAGAAGAAAATAACGAAAGCCTTCAAAGACAACGACTTAAAGATAACTATAGAAGCTAACAAAAAAATCGTTAATTTTCTAGATGTAACATTTAACCTAACTAACGGCACATATAAACCATACATGAAACCCAATAACAAACTACTATACATCCATAAACAAAGTAACCATCCACCAACATTACTAAAAAACATACCATCTAACATTAACCAAAGACTTTCTAATATCGCATCTAACGAAGACGCATTTAACGAAACCATTAACCCGTACCAAGAAGCACTTCTCAATAGCGGACATGACCATAAATTAACGTTCCAACCAACAACCAATGGTACTAAGCGTAAAAAGAACCGGAAAAGAAACATTACTTGGTATAACCCGCCATGGAACGGCAACTTGAAAACTAACCTGGGACGAAAATTCCTCAACGCTGTCGACAAATGCTTCCCCATAAACCATCCATTACACAAGATCTTCAATAGACACACCCTCAAAATAAGCTATTCTTGTATGCCTAACATCAAATCCATCATAGCATCGCACAACAAAAAAATACTCTCCACCGAACAAGAACCAGAACAGTTAAACAAAACTAACAAAGAATGCAACTGTAGAAAGATAACAGAATGCCCATTAGAAGGCAAGTGCCTACAAACAAACGTTATCTACCAAGCAACCGTAACAACAGACACAACAACAGAAACTTACGTAGGCCTAGCAACAAATTTCAAAGAAAGATTCAGAAACCACAAAACATCACTAAAGCTAAAGAACCGAAGAAATGAAACAGAACTCTCAAAATACGTTTGGAAACTCAAAGAGGAAAACAAAAATTACAATATTACATGGAAAATTATCAAAAAATGCGAACCTTACAGCAATATCACTAAAAAATGTAATTTATGTTTAAGCGAGAAATTCATAATAATTTGTAAAAAACATTTATGTTCCTTAAATAGACGTAATGAATTAGCTAGCCCGTGTAGACACAGAAACAAATTCACGCTCAAAAACTGTCATGTAACATAATACCATTATAGGTCACGAGATATTTTAAAACCACCAGCAAAATTTTAACGGTCATTCATTGTAACTTGCCTGATGAGTGTGATCGTCTCTGACGATCATACGAAACCAGCTTGTAGCAATAAAACAATGAATCATTTATCCTAGTCTTTGACTAATATATTTCATATATATATATATATATATATATATACACTCAAACACAAAAATTCTGCAAATCATAGATATATAGATAGATAGATACCTTTTGTATTTCCATCAAACTTTTTTGACAGCCCGATACACTAGGTACTATACGTTCAACAATAGGTATATTTGGTCTTTGTTCTCATTAGTAATGACAGCATAAAGAACTGTTGTACCCTTGAACGCCCACTTTTTACAGATAAAGCATCTGTTACATTCCAAGTTTTCGACAGAAATATTTTTTTGTCTTTAGTAAAATTGATCAAAGTCTTTTAGCCTTTTCTCAATTAGCACTAATCCTTTCACTATAGAGTGAGCGCACTTAACCCGTGAAATAGTTACTAGACTATTAGTTACTAGTAGATCCTATTTCCATTGTTTTCTTTTGTGTCTATTGAACTATTACATACTAACATTGAATTTTTATTTCACGGGTTAAGTGCGCTCACTCTATCGTTAGCCCGTCTAGAGAGATTTTCTGGCCTAATTTGTTAATGACACTAAGTTGTGCTCTAAGTTGAAACAAATTTCATTTAAGCAAAAGTACCAAATATTCTTAAAAACCTTAGACGATATATGAGGGCTACAGAAGCTACAGAAAATTGCATTATTACAAAAGTCAAGTGTTTTATTCATGCCTTCAGGGATGATTAACTTGGAGCTATAAATAATCAAATCTGGTAATTTCGGCGTTTTCAAAACTGCTCGGAAAAAAAAAATTTCTGCCACCGAAAGCATTATTGAATCAGAAAAACTAGACCATTAAGGCAATTTTTATTTCGTTTCTGAGCTGAAGTATTACAATCAAATGTTTTACAAACTTTTTCGCTGACTATTTCAAACAATCATAATCAAGCGAAATAAAACTCATTTTTTTCATTTTCAAGCCATATACTATAGGATCTCTTTATTTATCTGCTTCATTGAAACAGTATGAAAAATCTTCTCGCAATTATTCAGTTGGTTGCTATCTCGTAATGCATTGTGCATAAAAATGAGTATTATTGAAATTATCAGTCCTGGTAATGGCATAGCTGGTTTAACTATGAGCAACAAATGGAATAACAAAGACGTCTCCAACCCAAGATAAACAAAACTATACTGATGAATTGATTGTTACGATTCAATGGCCAATAAATCGCGGATAACCATTTCAATTTTTGGAGTATATACAAACAAAAGAAAACATTAGAATTATCGTAGCACTAATTAGCAATATTTATGTGGCGCACTTTTAGCAATTGTACTCTAGTCCGGCTTCGACCATGGCAGGCACAGTGTGCATAAATGTAAGAGTGTTTCACAACAAAAACGACAGAAGGACTAGGTTAGAGTACATACTAAATAGTCATTTTTCTTTTACGGTCAAATGAAAATCACGTACTCAGTCTATATACTGTTTGCACTAGCTCTAGTGATTTCAATTAGCTGTTAGTATTTACTAGATGCAAAGGAACAAAGGAGACAAAACATTTAGCACCTCATATTTCTTTATTTGCTTAGTAGTGCCCAGGTTTATTGAAATCATTCTATATTGTTTTCGCTCTATTTGCTGGATAGAGTGATGGCGCTTAAGGTGGCCCGCGGGTATTTATTGTGGGGGAGACTCGATTATTTAGGTCAAATTTTGAGCGGGTAAAAGCAACCGATTTCTGACCTTTTTGGTACGCAGAATAAGACATCTTTCTTTATTAAAATGGTGTAACTTTTAAGGCAAATAAAGTAAAAGTTTAGGAGATATAGTCGATATTCTAAAATCAGGCTTTTTGGGCGTAACTACGTAAATAAAGAATAAAATTTGGGTTGGAGACGTCTTTGTTATTCCATTTGTTGCTCATAGTTAAACCAGCTATGCCATTACCAGGACTGATAATTTCAATAATACTCATTTTTATGCACAATGCATTACGAGATAGCAACCAACTGAATAATTGCAAAACATTTAGCACCTCATATTTCTTTATTTGCTTAGTAGTGCCCAGGTTTATTGAAATCATTCTATATTGTTTTCGCTCTATTTGCTGGATAGAGTGATGGCGCTTAAGGTGGCCCGCGGGTATTTATTGTGGGGGAGACTCGATTATTTAGGTCAAATTTTGAGCGGGTAAAAGCAACCGATTTCTGACCTTTTTGGTACGCAGAATAAGACATCTTTCTTTATTAAAATGGTGTAACTTTTAAGGCAAATAAAGTAAAAGTTTAGGAGATATAGTCGATATTCTAAAATCAGGCTTTTTGGGCGTAACTACGTAAATAAAGAATAAAATTTGGGTTGGAGACGTCTTTGTTATTCCATTTGTTGCTCATAGTTAAACCAGCTATGCCATTACCAGGACTGATAATTTCAATAATACTCATTTTTATGCACAATGCATTACGAGATAGCAACCAACTGAATAATTGCGAGAAGATTTTTCATACTGTTTCAATGAAGCAGATAAATAAAGAGATCCTATAGTATTGTCGTTATATCGGTATAGTGGGCACGGCTTTTTCAATAATTGTGAAGACCTCAGTCTTCTTTGCCTATGGCTTGAAAATGAAAAAAATGAGTTTTATTTCGCTTGATTATGATTGTTTGAAATAGTCAGCGAAAAAGTTTGTAAAACATTTGATTGTAATACTTCAGCTCAGAAACGAAATAAAAATTGCCTTAATGGTCTAGTTTTTCTGATTCAATAATGCTTTCGGTGGCAGAATTTTTTTTTCCGAGCAGTTTTGAAAACGCCGAAATTACCAGATTTGATTATTTATAGCTCCAAGTTAATCATCCCTGAAGGCATGAATAAAACACTTGACTTTTGTAATAATGCAATTTTCTGTAGCTTCTGTAGCCCTCATATCGTCTAAGGTTTTTAAGAATATTCGGTACTTTTGCTTAAATGAAATTTGTTTCAACTTAGAGCACAACTTAGTGTCATTAACAAATTAGGCCAGAAAAAATCTCTAGACGGGCTAACGATATAGTGAAAGGATTAGTGCTAATTGAGAAAAGACTACTGAAAAGACTTTGATCAATTTTACTAAAGACAAAAATGATGTAAAAATATTTTTGTCAAAAAATTGGAATGTAACAGATGCTTTATCTGTAAAAAGTGGGCGTTCAAGGGTACAACAGTTCTTTATGCTGTCATTACTAATGAGAACAAAGACCAAATATACCTATTGTTGAACGTATAGTACCTAGTGTATCGGGCTGTCAAAAAAGTTTGATGGAAATACAAAAGGTATATATCTATCTATATATCTATGATTTGCAGAATTTTTGTGATTGAGTGTATATATATATATATATATATATATATATATATATATATATATATATATATATATATATATATATATATATATATATATATATATATATATATATATATATATATATATATATATATATATATATGTATAGTTATCAAATATATTTACTAAAAGTTACAGTAGGTATAGGACAATACTTCAAATCAAAGCTAGAATCATTTTAGGGGTTATAGAACATAAATTATCCAATATATTCAATATATGTATATTTTGAATATACATATGTTCAATCTATATCAATCAAGTGTTTTATGTAATTTTTTTTGAAGGTCTTAATGGACGTACTATTTTTTATATGAATAGGAATATCATTCCAGATCTTAGCGGCGGCGTATTTAACGCCAAATTTGCCATAATTTAAATTTTGTCTAGGCAGAAAGAAACTTTTACTTGATTTAGAACGAGTATTGTAGTTGTGTACTTGTGATAAATAAGTAAAATAGTCGGCAAAGATATCTGGTAGACAGTTCGTATTGTGTTGATATGCTAGCTCACCTAGTTGAAGGTTCACTATTTCAAAGATATTTAAGACATCAAGCTTCTGAAATAACGGCCTACTCGGGGCTCTTCCATCCGCGAGAGAGATAACACGGAGGGTACGCTTTTGGAGAACGTGAATACGTTATGAATATATGAATATATGAATATATATATGAATATATGTATGATTTGGTTGTTCAGTAGATTGCAACACCTTCTTATTGACTTCTTTAGAAGAGATAAATACAGACAAAAGCGCAGTGATGAAACCGTTTTTGTCATTTATCGCTAGTCTCCATAGGCAAACCAGTTCAGAGCTGGAAACCATGTTTGCCCTGACTCAAAAGGCCAATTTGCACGATACAATTTTTCCTTACAAGTTCTGATGCAACAACCCCCTACAACTAGCTGACAACTGTTGTGAGGTTTTAAAACATGCTTTAAAATCCTCCAACGTTTTGTTCTTGTCATACGCAACACTTATGAGCAACTGAGTTGTTGCATGCGACAAGTTGTGTCGTGTAAATTGGTCTAAAAACAGCCTTTTTGCATTGAGAGTCAAAAACGTGGCATCAGTAGGAGTTTTTACTGAGATATGAGTCTATTGACTCTTATCACGCTGGAATGAATTCAAAAAATATCAGATTTATCGGAAATGGAACTCAAATTCGAATCTACCATACCGAAAATAGTGAAACTGCCGAGTTTCGACAACATTGTTCTTAAACGAACGGAGCTATGAATTTTTGAAAGTCGGGATTTTTACGGAAATGTATGGGAGTAGCGCATCACATTTCTTTCTTTCAAAAGTTCCTCATAAACATCTAACTTTAAAAAATTCATATCTTCGTCAGTTTAAATGCGATGTTGTTCAAATTTAGCAATTTTACTCTCTCTTTTTTTGGCACGACAAATTCGATTTTGAGTTCCATTTTGCGATAAATCCGATATTTTTTGAACACACTCCAGCGTGATTAGAGTCAATTCTCTTGATAAGTCAGAGCTTTAGAATGGGCTTAGGAAAGTTATCAGGAAAACTGCAGATAATGCCGAAAAAGAAATAGTGTTTGATATGAAACAATTAATGTTTCAATCAGCCAATCTGATAAAAAGTTTAAACCACAATAACGCCTTTTGTATTTCTGCCGTAGAATTTTTCAAATCCTTTATATCTCAAGCAAATTTACAATTGTTTCTGAATGTAATGTCTGCACGCTTCAGATAATTTGCATTTCTATGAGGTCTATTTTAATAAAAAAAAACTTTGGTCTAAAGTGTGACAAGAGTCAGGTTCATGCATTTCTTTCTTTCTGTGGAGTGTTGTGGCAAATTTATAATTGTTTCTGAATGTAAAGGCGGTGTTACACGAGACGATTTTTAACGACGATTTTCCGCGCAACGTTGCAACAACGTGCAATATTTTGCGTTGCGAATTTCTGAATTGGATTCAAAAACTCGCAACGCATTGCCGAAGCGAAAATTGCAAGGAAAATTGTTCCAAGTGTCATGTTACACGAGAAAGATTTTTAACGCAACGCCGTTGCGCTGAAAATCGTTGTTAAAAATCGTCTCGTGTAACATCGCCTTAATGTCTGCACGCTTCAGATAATTTGCATTTCTATGAGGTCTATATTATTAAAAAAAATTAGGTCTAAAGTGTGACAAGAGTCAGGTTCATGCATTTCTTTCTTTCTGTGGAGTGTTGTGGTCTTTTATACAAGAAATACACGAGTAAACACACTACAGAAGTTCTGCTGTCTATGTCTTTTTATTCCTCCCTCCAAAGACCCCCTCACGTGATCAAGATCACACAGGAAACCCACACAGGTTATTTACCAAAAGATTAGAAGAATTGAGATAATCGATCGTATAATTGATTAAAAATGAGCTTTTCAAATACTTTACTGATATTAGGAAGCACTGAAATAGGTCTGTAGTTATTTAAATCGGATCGGCAACCACAGAGTGGGGTCACTTTAGCAAGTTTCCAATCGTTAACAAAGATTAATTCCACGTTGAATGTTAGGTTGAATATGTCAATTAATGCAGAGCAATTATATCACTCGTGTCTCTAACAATTTTTGCAGAAATGTTATCTAACCCAGTTGAATTTTTGGTGTCAAGACTAGAAATGAGTTTTTGAACTTGCCGAAACAGAACAGAAACAGGTCGGAGAGAAAATTGGGAGTTAGACGCATTCAGATGCCAGGTTGATGTGGACGAAACCTGAGATACTAAATTGGAACCAATGGTGGAAAAATACTTATTTGAAGTACCCGCTTTCAGTAGGGTATTTGTTGTCAATTAATGGTTATAGCCCCACAAACAACAAGAAGAATTAGAAAATTAAACGAGACTTACCTGAAAGTCTCGTTTATAATTAATTTTCTAATTTTTCTTGTTGTTTGTGGGGCTATAACCATTAATTGACAACAAATACCCTACTGAAAGCGGGGACTTCATGTGAGCAAGGAAGAAATCATTGTCATGATAATGTGAGAAAACCAATTTTTACCTGCTTTACAACATCCTACGACGAAATACCGCCCATACTCGGAATTGAGTTCTTTTGTAAACATCCCTACTTCCCCATTTTTTCCAGGACACTAGATAAAAAGGTTGAATAAAGAGTAAAAATACTTAGAAAGCTGGCATATTTTGAACAACATAATAAAGCTGGTATCTGAATGTGAATACAATGTACAGTATAATAAGTACTGTTTCAAAAGACCGAAGAACTTGTCATGAATATTGGAATTTTTCAGAACCTTGTTACTTCAGTATAACTTTAAAGTGGGACGACGATGGAATTTGAAAATGACTTGAAACTCAGTTGAACTTAGCTATATGGCACACAGCAAAATATTTTATCTATATTCAAAAGAGAGAGATCAAAATTATCAAGTATATTAGCATCTGAATGGTATGCAAATGACGTCATTTACTCAAACCATTGTTCTCTCGAGTATATTAAGGCCTGGGTCAATCGCTAATTGTATAAATTTCGGATAAAAAAATATCTTGAAGACAAAGAACATCTAAACGAACGCTTTTCTTCTGTAAGTTACTAAACTCGACGTCCTTAATTTTTTGAAGGTACTTTTAAGATGTCACGTGACCTGATGACGTCACAGTGATCAAATATTGTATTGTAAACTTCAAAGCAAAATGCGGTCGTGGGTATAACCCCAGTCTTGAAAGTAACCAGGCTTAACTGTGAGCCTTAATGTGCTTCCAAACAAACAACCCGCAAAACCTGACTACAGTGTTTCTTTAGTGAGATAAAACCGAAAACAGGTCACGTGACTTTCACTGATTTCTTTTAAAAAATGGAAAAACTCAACAATGTAAAGTGGACGACAAGTTTTGTGGGCTGTATGTTGTGAAGCACGTTAATGCTCACAGTTAAGCATGTTTACTTTGAAGTCTTTAGTAATACCCGCGACCGCATTTTGCTTTGAAGTTTACAACACAATATTTGATCACTGTGGCGTCATCAGGTCACGTGACATCGTAAACGTACCCTCAAAAAATTAAGGACGTCGAGTTTAGTAACTTATGGAAGAAAAACGTTGATTTAGATGTTCTATGTCTTCAAAATAATTTTTTATCCGAATTTTAAGTAATTAACGATTGACCCAGGCCTTAATAATGTATGAATCTGATGAATGCTCCATTCTATACAGAAGGTCAGATCTACCGATTACTGTTGTAGAATCTAGCGTTACTGGTCAGCGGAAATTGCCACCAAATTTAATCTTCATAATTACTCGTGCCCAGGCCTTTAGGCCGGGAACGAGTTATAAACTGCAAATGTTTTTTTTTTCTCTGTTCGTCCTGAGGGACCTCTGATTGGTTAAGAACGTAAAAACAATGCCCTTCATTCATCACCTTTGAGCGACAGCGAACGCAAGCCAGGAACTTTAGGAATGCAAGATGGCCGACTATAAAGAAAATAGCTTTCAGAGACAGGCTTTTCCTGCAGTAGAACAGTAGTAATTTGGAGCTTTTAACCCGAGATATACCTATATACTTATATGAGCTTCAGAATGGGCTGTTATTTTGAGCTTCATCTCCAATACTTTGACCAAATATCGAACTCTCAATGGAGTACTTGAAAGAAGGCCCTCGAGATAATGCACCTATCAGCGGCTTCCCCGATATAAATAAAGAAAATAAAGAAAATAGGTCGACTACAAAGAAAATAGCTTTAAGAGACAGGCTTTTCCTGCAGTAGAACAATGTAATTTGGAGCTTTTAGCAGTTCGAATTCTACCAGAGACTGCCCCTCGGATGATTTCAGATTTATAAAAGTCAAGACTATTTTGAGGTAGAAATTCTATAGTTGTAGCTGCAGGCCAGAGATTCGCGTCACCGAAATCAGTTTACAATTAATGTCGCCTCAGCCAGTTCTGATTTCTTTAATTTACATTCGGCAAGAAATCAGTGCGTCTACGGCTTGGCTTTTTATTAAGTTTCAAATCTTGTAATCGACTGACTCTTTACTTTTAGACGTATATTGAGGCAGTAACTAAATACTCCAGATAGAAATTTAAAGTTATTTATCGTTTTGATCGGAAGCAATAGACAGTCAGGAGCCTATGGAAGCCGATAAGGGTCACTGATTTCTTTCTCCAGTTTCACTTCCGAGTTATCGCTTCCGAGTTGTCGCTTCCGAGTTGTCGCTAGTTCCAGGCCCTCGCGGACGCGACAAGTCGGAAATTTCCGAGTTGTCGCTTCCGAGTTGTCGCTTCCGAGTTGTCGCTAGTTCCAGGCCCTCGCGGACGCGACAACTCGGAAATTTCCGAGTTGTCGCTTCCGAGTTGTCGCTTCCGAGTTGTCGCTACTTCCAGGCTCTCACGGACGCGACAAGTCGGAAATTTCCGAGTTGTCGCTTCCGAGTTGTCGCTTCCGAGTTGTCGCTAGTTCCAGGCTCTCACGCATCGCTAGTTCCAGATCGCGGCTCGAAACCATAACATGGCGGCCGCTAAAGTGTCGATAATGCTGGCAGTGGCAATGTTAATGCGCATTCTTTCACTTGGAGAGTGTGTTCTTCCTCCTCTGATACAACTAAAAGAAATTCCAGGTAAGAAATTATGTAGGTAATGTTTGACGTAAAAGAAAACAATACTACGGCCATTCTACGGGTCACCAAGATATCAGGGGATTTCATATCCCTGAGTATTATAAAAATCAACGTATATCTTTGTAAAGAACACGTATACCTCCATGTGTTCAAAAAATGTTGATCCCAAAAGAGTTATTTTTTTTGCGAAGATATAACTATTTTATAAAACTCAATTTTTACAATGTATGTCGCCGCCATGTTTGTGCCCCTCAGAGGGGACAAAAAATACGAATTGTCAAAACCACATAGAAATAACAGTTGAATCGTCTGTTTTAATACAGATGTCTTACAGAGTAGTTTTCAAAAACCCGTGAAACAATTTATACCATTTACATTTTAATAGCGTGTATGGAACAATAGAAAACCATCGACTTTTAGCGGAATAGCACTAAATAAAATAATTACTAAGCATTTCACGGGTTTATGAAAACCAGTACTCTAAACAAAAGATTTATTCACAAGCCAAATGTGATTTGTAGCAAATTTGTCTGGTTTACGTCTGTTAAATACGCGTGACACTAATTGCGTGACAGGATTTTAGCCGGCTTTGATAACTCGAAAATCAAACAAGGGAAGTACCTCAAATATTCAGGAATACTTTCTGTTATGAATATAAAGAACACATTATAAATCTTTAAATGTTCTATATGAAGCATGTAATTTTTTTGATGACATAACATGAAAACCAAGAATAAATTGAATTGAATTTTACTGGTTTTCTGAAACTGAATTTTACTTTTGGTAACGCAACATGACATATAGGGGCACCTGACATATAGGGGCAAGGGGGAGGGGAGGGGTGGTCCCTCATCACTCATATATGACATATAGGGGCGCCTTACATATAGGGGCAAAAATAAATAAAATATAATAAAATAAATAATCGTCTACAGTAGATTCACATTATATAGTGACTATTCTTCTTCTGGCACTCACACTCGCTACCTCTACATTAAATATTTTGCATAAATCGCTCCACTTGCATGTTGTTTTTTTATGAGGGAGGATAAACCTGAGAACCAGGAAGATAATCCCCCGTGGCATGGTAGAGAACAACACATCAAACAAACTCAATTCACATGTGATCCAATTGTCCCAGCCGGGACTCGAACCTGGGCCACAGCGGCAAAAGGCCGTTGCTCTCACCACTCGGCCAGGCATGCCACCCGCAGGAGCTCGCAGTAGTGCAACATTCTCGTGAGGTCTGTTTACAGGACAGCATGGAACATTATTAATCCCCATCCTCAGTGTTATTACTTGTCAATCCCTCAGTATAGGCATATAGGCTATAGGCATTCCACTACTGAGTGCCAATTATCTAAAGAATACTGTGTGGCCACAGTGGTGCTATAGTATGAAATAATTCACTTTGAAATGTGGGGGAAGTGGGGACAAGTACAATTATATTATCCTTATAATTTACCATGTTGAAATAAAGTTTATCTTCTACTCTGATCACAAATGAAGGACTGTCCCTCCCCTCCCCCTCGCCCCTATTGTAAGGCACCCCTATATGCCATGTCGCATTACCAATCCTACTGCTGACTGAAGTTTTCACTCTTAGGGCCCGTTCAGATGAGAGAGGGTGCCCCTATATAGTAGGGATAAGTCTTTTGTTTACTTTTCCCTGGGGAACACAAAACATTTAAGAGTTAGCCCTAAGTTAGGGGCACCCTCTCTGATGTGAACAGGCCCTTAGTGTACAAACAATAAAAGTGTGCAACATAAATAGCACTAAATTGTGCTACATTATGCAAATTCTATTGTTTTCTATTGTTTAATTAGTGCTATTTAATACTAAATTGTGAAAAGTATTGCACACTTTCTCTTTTAGTGTTTGTAATTCAATCTTCAGATTTTAGTAATTACTGTAACATAATGTCGTTTGTTTCATTAAATTTTTGTTCGAGCTTGTTTGCCAACTGTAGCATCTTTATTTCAATGACCCAGTGTCGGTCCGTCGTCTATACATAATTTTGGACTTGAAACCAAAGATTTATTAAACTTTTGTAATTCTTTAGTGCTCTGATTTGCAGTGTAGATTCATGACTATTGGCTTTTCTTATTCCTACAGAACTTGAAGCTATATTGCATTACTTTAATAATGGTTACCAATATACCACAATAATCAGCATTTTGGCTGCTTATCATGGGATAAGAATGAGGTAAGCGGTATGCCTAACAGGTAATATATTAGCATGAGAATTTGACAATAAGCTTATATTTGTTTGATGAGTGAATGAGTTGACATAGCTTCGTCCCCAGTGACGATGGACGGATAAATTTGAAAATGGCGCAACTTTAACACTGAAAGCGTAACAAAAGTTTTCCGCCCACCACACATGAATATTTTTCAAAACGTTTAGTTTTCGGTGGAGAATTGTTCTGGATTCATACGGATGAGCTGAAGCGGATTAGTGTGGACAGAAGGTGTAACTGAATGAATAAAGTTGGCTGCGTTTTCAAATTTACCCAGCGTAGTGTGACGTGGACAAGACCCAAGGCTCCCGTTTTCTTTTGTGTTTTGGAGTGTTACACTGTAATTATTGCTTGTTTTACAGGTTTATGGAAACCACTCTAAATACAGTAATTGTAGCTTGCTCTGTTGTGATTGTCCCTCACTGAGTTTTTTTCGTTTCATTGTTAAATTCGTTATTTTTTATTATTTTTATCTTCTATTTATTTATACAATGTATTTTATGTACTCAGTGGAAGTTGAATAAATAAATAAATAATAATTGGGTCTAACACAAGTTCAATAATTACCGGTATACATTGTCTCGCCGTGAGCAATGTGCATGGCAGTCTTTCTGTGTTTGTTGGGCTGAATGTCAAGAGTGTCTCAATGGGTTGGTGGCTTTTGCGGTTAACAGTTAATATTTTGGCTTAATATTTTTTCTTAAAATTATGGTCAAAGGGTTAATAACTAATGTCTGTCCTCCCTTTAAACCCACCACTACCATTTCACTACTATTCTCAAACAAAGATTCTGAAATCATACATTTGAAGTTTAATATGTTCCCTCAAGATTTGAACTTTTTTTATTCATTAAAGTCTTTCCAAGCTGAAAAGAATATTGCGAAAAGACAACCTGAAGCGCAGGAATGTAGACATTGATGAGAATGAACTGAGAAGAGCAATTCAGGTTTGTGTATAATAAACTCATAATTGTCATATTCAAAAAAACAGGAAGAGCCAATATGAAATAATAATATAACGCATTTAAATATTACTGTACAGAATGAGTTATCTGGACCAGGCTCGATGTCTGGTTATCGAGATATGTGGAATACATTAAGACAAGACTATGGAATGAATGTGCCAAGGTAGAAGTGTATAATTTCTATTAATTTAGTGTTCAGTTGTGTGTTTGTTTTGAGATTCTTGATATTCTTATTTAGAGATAAGGTCATGAAATGTCTGAAGGAAATGGACCCTATTGGTACCATGCAAAGGCATCATCGATGCTTAAAACGTCGTGTTTACCGCAACAAAGGACCAAATTTTGCATGGCATGCAGATGGTTACGATAAATTGAAGCCTTATGGCTTTGATATCCATGGTTGCATAGATGGGTAAGTCCATAGGTTCAAAAGCATCACTCTCAAAACTGTCATTTTTTGCTAATACAGTCATGAAGTGCCTTAAGGAGCTTGATCCCGATTGGCAATATGGAACGGCATCATCAAAGATTAAAGCGATGCATTTATCGTAGTAAAGGGCCTAATTTTGCATGGCATGCAGATGGTTATGACAAGTTAAAGTCTTATGGCTTTGATATCCACGGTTGTATAGATGGGTAATTTGATTTGATTTGTTTATCACTTTTTTATAGTTGTTCATTGACTAGTGTTCATAATGTGCAAATACAAGTGTGCATTCTCTCATCCAAGAACTCTGGCAATTCCTTTTTTTTTTGTATTGTCTCTTCAGGACTATTGAATCTTTCTAGTTATATCTTTGTGTGTCTTTTGTTGTTGTTGTTGTTGTTTACATCAGAAAATACTGGTAATAAGGTTTTGAAGGGCCTGCAATAGATACTGACAATTTTTCACTCCAGTTTATTCCTCTTTAATCCACAAAATTCATTCTTCCAAATAGCTCCAAATTCTTTAATAGTGAATTATATCTCATAGAGGTATGCTAAGTTTCATCATCCTTACTTTGGTCAACTGTAGATACTCAAGACGCATAATGTGGCTAGAGGTTGGACCAAGCAATAAAGATCCCAAAGTAATTTGTGGATATTATCTTCAATGTGTTCGCCAAATAAAAGGTATACAGTAGCAGTATCACTAAAAATGTACTTTGATGAAAGCATGTGTTACCCTGCTTTTTTCGCTAGAACCAGATAATGTATTTCCTTTTCTTTTTCTCCATGGTATTTAATGTAGGATGTCCTCGCATTTTAAGGACCGATCCTGGTACTGAAAATACATTAATATCAGCAGTGCAATGTACATTTAGGAGAGATGCAAATGATGATTTTGCAGGAATAAAGGCCCACAGATATGGAAAATCAGTATTTAATCAGGTATGTAAACAATCATCAATCATGGCTTATCCTACGTCAATTGTGCAAAATGGTGAGTAGCACTGTTCAGTGGATAAAAATAATCTGAACAAAATTTATGGGGTGGATAATTTCACTCTGCATCACGCAAAGTATCATGATAACACATTTTTAGTTAGTTTTTGTTAGATTTTCTTAGGGAAAATAAAAGCCATTTCAAAGAAATAATCAAAAGCATGAGAAAGAATTAAGTGTGAATTAAGAGTTAAGAGCTGTGGTATATTAATTAAGAGAGTCTATGAACACTATCTACTTATGAGCAAATACAGTATTTGCATATAGAATGATACAAAGTCATTGAATATTTGAATTTGACATAATCTGTTTACCTTTACAGCGCATTGAAGCATGGTGGTCGTATTATAAAAAAAACCGCTCTGGATGGTGGATTGAAAAATTTAAGGTGAGTTTGCTTTTCATTTTTAATCTTATTTTTATTTTTATTTTATTTTAAATGAAATAGATAACAAGTGTTTCTTTTTTCTTTTTGTGGAAACTTGTATGCAGCAGACTAGTAGTAACCTGTCTTTTTGACTGTTTATTCATTAATATTTCAAAGGAAAATCAACTTGACATTGTTCTTCATTTCCTTTATATTCAAAAACTTATTAAGCATTTCTCTTCAGATAAGATAAAAACATGCAGATAACGTGCACAACCCTGACATAAAGCACCCTTTAGAATCTAGGCTGATTATCAATTAACTAGTGTAATTTATCAATTATGGTAATTAAACTGAGTGGAGTGCAATTTGGGCCAAAATCATACGAGTGATTACAAAACTGCATGACCGCGTAGCGGGAGTGCAGTTTGATAATCACGAGTATGATTTCTGGCCCAAAATTGCACTCCACTCTGTTTAATTAACACTTAATTATATCCATTTTGAAATCTCAACTTTATAAAAGACATTGACAATAAAAGACACTGTTTTGTGATTGGTTGAAAAAAAGATGCGATTAATGAAGCAAAAGGATGCAATTTAGGAGTTATTAATCGCACACTTTTTAACCAATCAGATTGCAGAAATCGCCAGTGATTTCAAAATGGATATAATTAAATGTATAATTTGAATACTGTTGCCACTGATGCAATAAATTCTATTTTTCATTTCTGAACCATTATGATCATAAAATTGTCAACGAAAACATGGAATTGATTACAGGAGCTCATGGATTTTGGAGCTTTGGATATTGGAAATGATTTTCACATGTAAGTATATCCATTCAATTAGCCGATTTATCGAAATTTAGAGAATGTTTTAGGTGGGATTGAAGCGCATAAAACCAGTTTTTGTAGTATCTTTACATGTCAGATACAGTTTTTATGCAGCTAGTACCGTAAAATTAACTGTCAAACCCGCAATTTTCCATTTTCAGGATTGAAATCAATGAAATTGTCTTTGGCCACTACTTGTGCAATAGGCATCTCAAGTGACAGTTTTTGAGAAGGCAAAATTTTAAAGCTTAACATTTAAAATTTGTCTATTCCAGTAAATGTATGAGGTTCTGCTTTATGGATATTTTACAAGAAGACTTGGACAGATGTGTAAACAAGTGGAACGATCACACAATACGTCCAACGAGAAATGCAGAATGCCCGCATGGGAAACCAAATATTTTGTATGCACTACCTCAGGAAAAAGGTACAAATAGTGTCTAACTATTTGGTAAACTTAGCAAGGCTTTTAGTGTCATGCTTGCAGAAAATGCTAAGTCCAAAAGTGATCAATGTTTTTTTTGTATCAATTTAGTTTCAAAAATTACAAGTCAATTTAAATTTGTCATGCAGTGAATTTCTCAATCTCTAATAAACCATGCCCATTTTAACCTACAGGTACACAAGATTTTAAAACCCTTGTTGATGAAGATGACATGAATTGGGCTGAAACTCTCAGCATCACCTCAACTTCTAAATGTGGCAATAATGATGACCTGTTTTTTGAAAATATTTTGATCCAAGATGGACTTAGCATGCCGACCACCTGGGATGAGGCTGTTGAATTATATATGCACTTCACTACATAATCATATATATATATATATATATTTATATATTTTTTTAAAATTTTTATCAATTTTACCTAAACCTTGTGGTGTTGAACAGGAACAATGAATACCTATTTGACTATATCTATTAAAAACATTTGCAAAACAAATATTTACAATAAGTCTGATTCTGTTGATATTAAAATAATTATTATTTTACAATTACAATTATTAAAATCATTTGCATGAGAATTCAAAACTCTCTGTACTCAGTAGAGCTGAATTTTGAAGTTTTGTAAATATAAAATGTTTTTGAACTACGAAGTAACTGTTCAAAACATGAGTTATCAAGACAAACATACAGTATTGCTGCATTTTATGATGCTTTCCATTTAAAAAAAAACACCTCTAGTCATCAAATGTATTTAAGTTCATAATTTTTCATATTAAAATAGGAAATGTATTAGTTGAAGTTAAGGTAGAGCATTCACAAACTGGAATACATTCTTCTTTAGACGAGATTCACTTACAAATCACCCAAATCCAATTAATGCTTAAATTAATGATGGTTGTGGAGAAAAAAACATGTCTTTTTGTCACAGAGCGATATCACATAACCAGTGTTTAGCATGCAAATGAGCTTGTTAGTAAAATAATATGATAATGATGTGGGCACATGACTACATGCTTCGATGAACCAGCTAAATTTTAAATTATAGACTAGCGAGCAAAGCCATTTTAAAATGCCTTAATTGTTAAAATTTGTTAAATTGTTGGCATTAGGCTTAAAATTTAGCTGGTTCACCAAAGTGTGTAGCCACATGCGCACATCATTATCATACTATTTTACTAACAAGCTCATTTGCATGCTATACACGTTGGTTATATGATATATACTGTATGATAAGCCAGAATGCATATGACAGGAAAAAAAACTATAATTAAGATAATAAAATCATAAATTGCTGCTGACTCATTCCATGAAAAAGAATGAAAGATTATTATTTACTGTGGACAGGGGAGGGGGAGGGGGAGGGGAACGGGGAAGGAGGGGAGGGGAAAAAGGGAAGGAGAGCTCTCCCTCCCCTTTTCGCCTCCCCAAGTCCCTTCTCTTTCTCTCCCCCTCCCCTGAGCCTGTTCACAGGCTAAGTTTGAACAAGAATGGAAAGTTCTCAGACAAAATCCATATCCCACACACCGCTATTAAAAATGCAGTTCATTTCCTCCTTAAACTCGGGGTACGAAGCATATGTGCGTGGCACGTCAAGGATAAGCCCACAAGTATGGGCGACAACTCTTCGGGCAGCTCCATCCAGCCCCGTGAAATTCACTGTTATATCTGTCATTGTGGGCACCAGGACATCTGATCCTGTGCAGAATCGAAAAAATTTTCCCAAGTTGTCATCTTTCAGACCACGTATGTATCTCTTCAGATACCCAATTATCTCGCGCTCAGCAGGGGTCATTGGCATTGCTTTTATAAGAGCAATGACTTGCTTGGTTGTGGGCTCTGCTTTTTTGTACATTTCCAAGACCGATTCCACTGTTCTGAATTGTGGGTAGTTTGTTAACGATAGGCAAGTGCTTCTAATGCAGCTGGCGGCATATTCTGGTTTCTGAATCAGCTCTTTGTGGGCAACTTCCAACAGCAGCTCTTTTTCTTCTCCTTGTTTTGGAAAACGCTTGCAATTGAACATTTCCAGTAACTCCACAAAATCATCTGTGCGATCTTCAGGCAGTTTTTTATCAACTACCAGCTGAACTAGTTCTCTATCATCTCTAGACAGATACTTGAGCAATGAACCAAATAAGATGTGTCCTTCAACAGATGGCTCACCAAATATTAGACTGATAAAAAAGGATTTGCACATCTTTATGGGGAAATAGCCAACTTGTTCGAACCCCTTTGCCAAGATTCGTCCAATTGCCTCCCATTGCTCTTTTTGTAAATCATGTCTGAGGGATGGCACCTTTTCATCTTCACCAATGGTGCAGGACTCATAAAATGCATTCCAGAAGGCAGAAAGGGAATCTCGGAATACCCCTCCAAGGTCATTTCCCAACTCATGCTGTCCTTGGGTGTTTATCATGGTAACCTGGATAAAATCATCTGTGATTGTGTTGTCTTTGAATGCATTGATCATGTCCCATAATACGTTGACCCTTTTTACTTCAATGGTCCTTGTTCTAGAATTGTAGGGAAATAAGAGAAAATAACTGGAGGTGAAATGTGAAATGTGAAAGAGAAGAGGCTGAGGTTGAGCTACAGTATCCGTGAAAATGGTCTATTGACTATACACATGCATGTATCCAGGATATGAATAATGTACCTACTCTACCTTGAAGGTGTGTTGGTTATTTCTACAATGGCATTGTAGTCCATGTTGACAACATTATTGTCAACACCAGATATTGATGCCTCGTCTGTGGCATGATCAAAAACTGCAACATTCTGATTGACATCAGACGACTGGTCTGTGATGTCAACAATCACAACTTCACGATTGGCATCAGATGTAGACGGCTGGTCTGTAGTTATGTTTGTGTTTAAGCTGCAGGCATCCACAGTAGTTGCTGTCGAAGTTGTATGTGGTTCTACTGCTGTGGCATAAATGCTGGTGGCAGATACAGCGTTATGTTCAGGAAGTGAAGACGTCTGTAAAGGAAACAATTATTGATGTTAAGAGAAACTTGAAACAAAAATAATGATATTACAGTCTAAGTGGGCAAGGTAGGTTTTCTCGAGAACAATACAGATTGCTTTGATGTGCAGGCTAAAAAGATGTTCTGCTTATCTCTAACAGAGAGCATACAGTCCACTTCAGGTATAAAGGGTGGTAACTTACCCTTCAGGTATGTTGAGATTGTAGGAAGTGTTGCTTCATAGTTGGATAACAAATAACATCAAGTGTATCAAAAGATAAAACCTGAAGTTGTAGATAAGCAGATATCCACTGTTTTGGGCAGTCTAATTCTTACCCCTTTATATCATATTATGTTATGTTACAATCAAATTTATAATCTATAAAATCTTGCATGAGCCAACAATTAACCACAACTTATACTCATTTAAATAGAAATAAAGGAATGACTAGGATCCTTTACTAGTAAATTAAAAGATGTGACTTAAGGCTTTGTAAAGTTGAACAAAAGAGAGATAATTATTCACCTCTTCTTCAGACAGTGATTCCTCTGCTAGCTTCTCTTGTGATACCATTTTAGGAAGGATGTTATTACGGAAATTCCAACCTTTATCTTTGCTTTCTTTCTGTCAAACAATATTTTTAACTATCAAATGTTTTGCACACACCCTGTTTGGCAGTGCATTATTTACTACCAGAAATTATATTTTCATGATTATAACTTTCATTATTACTGTCATAATAATGCAAATTATGACTTGAAGAGAGTCCATTGGAATTTTAGTTTTCACTTCCACTCCCTTGAAACAAACAACCAAATAATACCCACAAAAGTCCCTAAAAAACCTATAAAATCACTCGATATGATTTTTAAACGATCTCAGTTGAATCTTCATATTTTTGATTTCTGATTTTGATTGACGGAAGCAAATATGGCGAAAACCACCTCGGTGTTTACTTTTCTGTGTTTGCACTTTTTCTTGCACTTATCTCTAATTTTACATCAACTCAGAAATCCCAAATACTGTAGGTGGGAACTGTAGTTTCCCTAAATTCTCTGAAACTGTCCAACTGGGGGTTCAATTGGAATACCTTTTTTCTTCAGGTTTGTTTTTTTAAGGTAGTTCAGGATACATGAATTATTACAAAGAATTAAGGAGACCTGCACACGTAGATGGACATAAAATGTGAAATAAAAATGGGGGTCACCGAGATTGCTCTTGAGATATGAGGGGGGAGATGTGGGGTGTTTTGGATACGTTTTGAGAGAAACAGCTTTGTGATATCTGATGAAATTAGAGTAAACGCACTTGTACCGTGAAATATAATCAAAGTAAATAGTAACTATTAGTTTCTATTTACTGACTAATAGTAGATATCACTGAACCAGAACAATTCATGAAACAAAGGGTAATACACAAGAGACTTTGAAAATAAATACGGATTGGGGTCACTTGAAATAAAGTTATGTAATTGTCAAGTCTCTTGTATATTACCCTTTGTTTTGTGAATTCTTCTGGTTCTGATATCTACTATTAGTCAGTAAATAGAAACTAATAGTTACTATTTACTTTGATTATATTTCACGGTACAAGTGCGTTAACTCTATAAGCACTTATACCACAGAAACATATACAATTAAAATCAATTCACCTCTGAACTATATAACTTTCCATCAAATTCTTTTCGGCACTTGGGGCACTTGGGGTTGTCAGGTTTGCAGTTCTGAAATTACAAAACCAACTTGTTCAATTTCTTATTGGTCAAGGTGTTGGTAGAGATTTAGTGCAATATGAAATGGAATGCACATCTGTTGCTATTTACTTTCATTTTTCAACACTATTTGTTAAAATTGCTGCACTCTCCCAAGGTTTTTTCCACACTTTTTCATATGCCCAGTAAATACAAAATCAACAAGAAAACACCATTAAAATTCATGCTTCAGGAATCAAGTCAAGATGACAAGAATATATTACTTACCTCAACCCATTCACTGATGCATAGTTTATGAAATACATCTCTGCATTCTTTCAGATAAATATCTGGCTCTTTCATATTGCAGATACAACACTAAAAATACATGTGCAATTTAATGATTAATATAGCATGAATAACACATTTAATGGGTTTATGGAATGCTGCACTCTTGGCAAATACAAATCAGCATTAATGTTTAATGCTTCATGTTAAACAGACATAATTCAAGCTTTTTCAATGATTTGTCAAAATTATTTAAAAAACTTAACATTTAATACTGTTCTTCATAAAACTTTACACCCCCCCCCCCAAAAAATAGAAATGTATTGTGCAACATAGTTTGAGTAATACTGCCATGATTTGTCAAGTATGCACAAATATGAAATGTTATTTCAATATCTTTTCTGCTAGCTTTGGCTTCTGCTGGACTACTGTTTGTTATGACATGAGTGGAAATTAAACTGGTTATAACAACCAGTTTTTATTTTTATTTTAACTGGTTGTGCACTCATTTATCCAAACTTTTGGACAGCCTCAAGCAGATCCATGCAGAGGTTTCCTTTCCTAATCTTATTAGAAGGGAAAAATTAGGGAAGCTCTGCTAGGCAGGGTATAGATTTCAACGTATTTTGGGCCACAGAGTCATCAGTGTTTTTTAACTACTGTCATGTGTTTACCCTCTGTAAATGAATAAGTATAGCCTACTGTTTTGCTTATGCACAAAGAGGAATTGCATTTGTGAGTCAAGAATGTTATTGATTGCCTCACTCCAGAGTGACATTATGTTACTAGAAAGTTGTACCTTGCCATCCTTATATTTTGGAGGTGTTTGACCTTTGAAATTTATCTGAAAATAGAAAGAATCAATTATTGTTTATTTAAACTTTATTGCATTATTTAAAGTCCAAGTAGCATAGAATTGCTCAAATAAAAAGTAATATGTGTCAAAATAATTATCCAAAAGTATTTTCACAATATTCAAAACAAATAAAAAATCGGCCTTTTTGACTTCTGCTCGTAGCGGAAGTGACGTCATGGGTGGAACGAAGCTAAATGGCACGAAGTCAGATTGAATCAGTGTTTAATTTCATCTTTAGTTAGTACGCCTTTTTTCTTTTATTAATCGAAAAAAAGTTTAGAAAAACAGCAAAAATGACAAAACGATGTGTAGCTCAAGGCTGCGTTGAACTCCAAGTCCACCTATGATGTCACTTCTGTCATAAATGTTTTTGGAACTGGAAGTCGAAAAGTCCTCTTTTTAATTCGTTTTTAATTAAGGATTAATTAGCTGATTATTAATTTTTTCGATATATATTGATTATTTACAAAATAAGAAACATATATACGTATAATAATCCAGACGGGTATGTTCTATGCCACTTGGACTTTAAGTTTAATTGACCTTTGTTCATTTCTGTATGCCTTGGAGCAAGGCAATTCCAACTGCAGGGTTAATGTACAGCTTTAATTTGTAATATAAACTCCAAGGACCGTACAAGGAATTTGATCAATATGCAATTTTTACGGACACAGGATAAACAACAAACAAACAGAAAAATATTGTTACAGACTAAAGATCATCATCATAATTATCATTATTGTTATTATTATTATATCAAGCAGTGTTACACATCTTTATGCTAAATATCCTAAGCGTAACCTAAATGCCATGCAAAATTAACCTTACTAATTTCAATAGTACAGCTGATGCAATGTCACGCAATATATGTAACATATGCAGGTATTAGTCGTTGAATACATTTTTATGACTCGAAATTGATACATGTATCTTCCTGATGCAATGTACTATGAGTCTGATGTAACATCATGCAACACAGGAAACTAATTTGATCCAAAAAGTATGCTTATTATTAATTGAAGAGAATCTGTTATGGCTTGAAATTGCTACAAAAGACACAAAAGACACTGCATGGAAGGAAAAAAATTGGGAATAACATTCAGCTCTCAATGCTTGTTTTTGGTCAACCCATGACTTAGTTTCCCATTGGCATACTAGTACCTCGTTGTCTGATTCACTGTCATCTTGACGTTTTTTGGATGGGACATCTTCTGGTTCAGATTCAGATTCCTGATTCAAACAAATTAACAATAAATTTAATTACCAGACAAGACAACTAGCAGACAGATAAAGCTTTTGTACGTAAATATCACAACCAACAATGATGCTAGGATATTGTTAAAATATTAAACGTTGAAGTTATAGCCGATTAGGACACTGCATGGCCAACTACACAATTATATTATATTAATTAAATCATAATTTCTTACCAAGGGCCCATATCTAGACGAATAATTCAAGCAATCTATCAAATCAAGGAAGAACACAAATAGGTATATAAATAGGTATTTGACTTGGATTAATAAATATATTCACACTTCAATTTGCAAGTCAGTATGTTACATTTGACCAATGCCAAAAACATCATAAATTTAGCCATTTTTGCCTTTTCGTTACTATTGGCATTATTAATAGCAACAAATTGCAAAGTGAAATCAATACTTATGTATAGCGCTGCTTTAGCTCTAAAGCTATAATCTAGAAAAAACTTTGTACACCATAAACTGCACAACTTGACAAAAATAAATTAAAAGTTAGAATACATAGCTAAACATATTTCAGTGAAGCAATATTTTAGAAAAATAAATGACTACATACCTATCCAGTCATGTTTTGAAACCAAATACAGCCTTGTTTTGCTGTAGAATGTGCCAAGAAGCTGAACATACTTTCTTGGGGTAAAGGCCTCCTCCGACTGTGGCAAGTACTCCACCTTTGTTTTTAAGTCTGAATACAGAAGCACATATTCCTTTTCAATATCAAAATTCTGGTCTATTAACTTGAAAGCTGCTTTAGCGTTCTCAATCAGTACAGAGACAGAGGCATCCTTGGAAACATTGATTGAAGCAGTCATTTGTTTTCCCACTTGCTTTTTATAAACAAGTCTGGGTGAGTTCTTTCGCTTTCTTTTGTACTTAGACCAGGTCATCATCCCAATGGTAAGCTGAAATAATATACAGAATTATTAATAATATAGTTATTATTATTGATATACATATATTGGACACATGTGACTAACCACATTACAAATAAAATAATGTTGCTGATGAATAGTTGTTGTGTGCCTTGATAATAAAAATCTGCACACCTAGCAGAAATTACTGGACAAAATAAATGTAGCATTCCACCAGGATTGAAATTCCTACAATTTTCTTTCGATTGTCTAAATTCTGTTGCTACCTTTGGAATAGCACTGTTTGTTGCTACACAAAACTAAAATTTGTGTTTCTTTTGTATTTCTTATTACACCTACTATACATCTAGCTGTGGCCTCATAGTTTTGAATACCTTGCACTTCTCATCTGATGGTCCCTGGTGCTTTTTGCCTTTCTTGTTTCCTTTTTCTGATTTCTTAAAAAACTGCTCCCTTTCTTCTTTTTTTTTGGCAGAAAATTTTTCAAAGTCTTTTGCCCGGCTTGTTGCTGAATGCAAATGCAAACACACTTGTCACTTTGTGATTTAATATAAAAACAATAATTATTAACAATTAATTATTAATATAAAATCCTTTACCATTGATTTCTTAGTAACACAGATGTTACAAAGTAAACTGATTAGCACTGAATGGGAAATAACTGTTATGTGATTTCCAAGTTAACATCCTGATACAAACACCTCAAATCTATGATGGAGAATTAATGTATACTTCTTATATTTAATTAATAAGAGTAATGAATTAGTAAAATGTTAATGGTATACTATTAAATATTATTAGTTTGACCTCTCTCATTATTTGAACAATTGAAGGGTTTGCTGTGAAAATGACCTAAGTGACTTTTTGATGTCCTGAGATTAATTTTTCCAGCATAGGCAAATATTATTTTAATTATACCATTTTATACCATGATTGAAAAATATCATCAAAAATCACTTAGGCCATTTTCACATTGAACCCTTCAATTTTCAAAAACAATTTTCAAAAACTTGGTCTAATTTGCTAGCTGTAAGTGTCGTTTAACTCACAGCAAGTGCATAATTCAATATTTCATTTTTTAATATTTTAATGTAACGTACAATTTTCTATTTATCTGATGCTTTATGTACACATATTGTACAAAGAAAATCATTGGCATAAACTTGTACTACTTCTTTTGGAGATGATTCTATTGCATGATGTAGATTAATTGACTGTCACCAACTTTATGCTATAATGAAAATGGGAGGGGCATAGGTAAATGTACATTAAACTTACCTCGTGAAATGTCACCTTGGAAGGTTTCTCCCTCTTTGGCAACATATATTATGTCGTTATCCCTGTATAACAATAACACTAAAATCAAACATAACTTCCCTCATTCTCATCCCTTGAGTTCAGTTCAAGCAGGTCCCTTTCCTGATTGTCTGAAAATTTTTCAAAAGAAATTCCAGAAACAGAATTTAACATTTTATGATTGGCTTTGAAAATAAACAGCCCCCCCCACACACACACACACACAAAACAGATTTTGTAGGGATCCTACGGGTTTCATTTGTCACCACAAAGACTCATGATTCAAATTCAAGCCAATGTGAAGATTATAAGATGAAACTAAACACATGCAGTCACAGACAAACATCAATATGAGTAATGAAAAAAATTGAAATATAGGCAAGAGATGAATGTCCATTACAAATCTTGTTCCTGGCAGAGCCCTTTAGGCAGATATTCCCAATGGATAGCATGACCGTGAGCTCTGGGGACGAGAATGAACATCCAACTCAGATTGTGTAGCATACTTCCACTCATACATTTCATTTCACATCAGATATTTAGGGTACTACTATTGAAAATATAAAAGTAATTAAACAAAATTTAGATTCATTTTTCCCAACATTTTAATTACCTCACAACGTCCAGAGATGTGATCACATCTCCAGATGATGAAAATAGTACTGGGTTTTTAACGTTGCAAAGTGTCAGAAGTTCCTCAAAAGAATCTGGGCACTTTGTTACCTTAAATAAATAAAAATTGTGTCAATAGCTTTGAAAATTATAGTAAATTATTGATTAGAATTACCAAAGAAAAACAAACTGAAAACTGAATTTTATGGGTTATACATGTATCAGCGGCTTCCCTGTGGAGATATTTCGTAGCCAAGGGGTTTGATTAGATTATGTTGCATATCAATTCCCCTGGGTCCCTGGTGGTCAACACCATGGGGAAGCTGCAGATAAATGCATTACATTTGACATTGTTTCAGTGGTAGTATCATCATGTATGGTAATTCTCAGGAATTTAGTACGTATCATGAAGTCCCACTCTTGTGTGTTCAGAAACAAGTTTATGAGGCAGTTGGCTAACCCATATACAACGAGACTATCATTTCCATCTACCACATGCACAATGTGACGTAATAATTGCTTGCACACAGTCACTGAATCCTGTGGTTCAGGACTTAAAGGGGGACTAGCATCAAAATCATTTATGTGATGTCATACACTCAACCTAAAAATTCAGTTCCATACATTTCTCTCTGTTTAGTTTCTTAAACTATTTAATTTTTTCATACCAAAAGTTTGTGTCAAGCAGTTTTCTTAAGTTGAGATATTTCAATTACAAATAATTACAAAGAAATGTCTGGGGGTGATTGCTTGGGTTGAGTGTATGACGTCACTGACACCTCCAGCTCTAAAGATCCGGCGAGAATTTCCAGAAAACAAACCATCCAGTTTCGAATGGCTCTTTAACTGTAAAAGACGGCAGCTTTTCTGCAAAGGAGGCTGGGCTCTTTGAGAGTCTTTAAGTGAACTTGCTACTCTTGTAAAAAACCTGGCGTAGGCAATCGATGAAAATCGATCATTGAAAACCCAATCGATCAATCGATATCAATCGATTTAATTTGCTAATTAATATCGATTGATATCGGTGATCGATGACCAATCGAAAGGTCACAAGACTCAGCGCCAATCGATGAAAATCGATCATCGATTAACCATCGATTATTGAGTTTTTCGTGTTACGAGACGTCATTTATTATGCAGTTGTCTTTGACCTCTACCCATTCCGGTATATCGTTGCGGAACGTGCTAACAATCGATGCCAATCGATGAAAAGGTCACAGATTCTTGCTCCATCGATTGACCATCGATCACCGATATCAATCGATTAATTATCATCGATTGTAACCGATTGCCATCGATTGTCATCGATCATCGATTTCATCGATTGTCTACGCCGGAAAAAAATAATCAATCCCCGCCCGCCGAGTTTGGTCGGCTAAATTAGATATTGAGGGATTTTGATGCTAGTTAAGTACAAAAGACAATTAAAAGAAAATGACAGCATTGATATTAGTATCCTCTTTTTCAGTATAGTATTATTCATTATATTTTCGTTCCAAAGCATCAATGGCTTGACCTGACCTCGTGTAGTGGTGCATGTCGAGATGAATAAAGGTATTAAAGCTTAAATAACCAAACATTAACCTTCAGGAAAACATCTTCCATGACGGTCTTTTTCTAAAATCCTAACATAATAATAATAATATAGTCACAACACACTTATACAAACGCATCTATACTCATTGGGTTAAGTAGCCGGTTGCTTACCTGGCCATTGCTACGACCGTTCGGCCGAATGCAAATCCGCATCTAAATATTGGAATTGAAAACAATGAGGTTAAAATCTTTGGGATCCAGCTGTTAAAGCTATTCTGTTCTACTCACCTTCAAAAAAGAGAACAAAGTCAATCTCGTAGGCCGCAGTAAGCTTCACTAAACTACTAAACATGAACTTTGAGCATGAAATCTGAAGCAATGAAATCTGATTCCTTGACAACTTGACAATTTCCTTGATGCATTGTCTTAACATTTTATACATACTTTTATGCACACGTATTGGGTTTCTAGCATGCACACACATTGGTTTTTAGGCTATGAGAATTTGTCGAGCACAAATTCCACCATAGTAGCAATGTGAAAAAGGTAATAATATAGTTAATTAACCGAAACTGTAGAAAACTGTAATAAAAATTATATTTTTGGGATTCCTGTGTAAATACAAGTATTCACAAGCCTGGAACTAGCGACAACTCGGAAGCGACAACTCGGAAGCGACAACTCGGAAATTTCCGACTTGTCGCGTCCGTGAGAGCCTGGAACTAGCGACAACTCGGAAGCGACAACTCGGAAGCGACAACTCGGAAATTTCCGAGTTGTCGCGTCCGTGAGAGCCTGGGACTAGCGACAACTCGGAAGCGACAACTCGGAAGCGACAACTCGGAAATTTCCGACTTGTCGCGTCCGTGAGGGCCTGGAACTAGCGACAACTCGGAAAAGCGACAACTCGGAAGCGACAACTCGGAATTTCCGAGTTGTCGCGTCCGTGAGAGCCTGGGACTAGCGACAACTCGGAAGCGACAACTCGGAAGCGACAACTCGGAAATTTCCGACTTGTCGCGTCCGTGAGGGCCTGGAACTAGCGACAACTCGGAAAAGCGACAACTCGGAAGCGACAACTCGGAATTTCCGAGTTGTCGCGTCCGTGAGAGCCTGGGACTAGCGACAACTCGGAAGCGACAACTCGGAAGCGACAACTCGGAAATTTCCGACTTGTCGCGTCCGTGAGGGCCTGGAACTAGCGACAACTCGGAAAAGCGACAACTCGGAAGCGACAACTCGGAAATTTCCGACTTGTCGCGTCCGTGAGGGCCTGGAACTAGCGACAACTCGGAAGCGACAACTCGGAAGCGACAACTCAGAAGTGAAACTGGAGAAAGAAATCAATGACCCTTATCGGCTTCCATAGGAGCCAGTCCGAGCACGGCCGTGACCTCAACAAGTGACCGTCAATTGCGTTACACTACCGTAACGTCGAGTACGTGAGATTTTATATGCATAGCGATATTTTGCTGCACACACAGAGAGAAACTTTCTCATATTTGTTCGGATAGCTTCTCCTTGCTGTTTGTGGGGCTACAACTATAAAAACAAATACCCTGAAAACGTAGCTTAATTGTTTATGTAATTCGAACTAAAGTGATCGTGTCCTCACCAAGAAACACGGCCGGCACGACTTTGCCCTGAAGCGCTGAGACAAGCAATTAAAATTGCGATAAGAGAAAGTAAGCTGTCGTTCATCTAATGAAGGGTCTTTGGTTGATGTAGTAGGTAATTTGTATTTTCGCCTTCAAATGAAAACTCGTCATTTCATTAAGATGTATTGTTTGGGCCAACGACAGATAAAATTCAACCACATAGAGTGTTAAATCTCTCATTTTATTCTATCGATTTGAAGTACTAAAACAAACGCTCAGCCTCAATTAAATTTGCTTTTTCTCTCTCAGTATGACGGCAAAGGTCCGTGTGAGTTTTCACGGTTTGACGGGTCCATTTTATAAGTTGTACACACACACACTTGTCTCCCTCGCAGCCGTGTTTAGACAGGGAGCGTTGCGTGACGAGGCTAAACACGGGTGCGAGGGAGACTACACACCTGACATGAAATACGAAGGAACTGTGATATATTTCAAATCCAATAAATCTAGAAAATCAAATCGCAAATCACATTTCAAGGCCTGTCTCTGGTTGGGGGTGGGGGTAGGGGTTTACTTCGAATAGTGCATACACACACACACCGACTTTGTCCTAGTGCCTTTGGTAAGTTTATTTATATTTCTACATAAGCAAAAACTGAAGTACTATATAAAATGTAACCAGAAACACATGATGTAACAGAACCATGCATTGAGAAATATAAATCATGTTCAACCTGCCTTCGCATCTTTAACTAGTAAGTGTACATTGTAAATACGGCTGGAAAACAAAATTTCGATCAAACATGTAAGTTCTGTTGAGAAATTGCCTCAACCAAACTGGCAACAACTAGACGCACTCGTGAGTTCACTCGTGCCCATGAAAGGGAACCCAAATTGGGCTTAAAAAGGACATTTAGATTTATAGCTGCCGCTAGAGTAAGAGCGACTGACATGTTGTCGTTAAACTTTTTAACAAGACGCATCTCGAACCGCTATACACTGGTTGCCTGTAGTTCAACAAGCCGCAGTAGTAAAGACCTTTGATTTGTCTGTCAACAGCTATTATCATATCTCACATGCAAAAACATTACCTGCAAATATACCAGTTTATTTAACTTTTTTATTTCACTATACATCTAAATTGTTTGCTGTAAAGGCTTCTACAACGGCGTTTTTGACACAATAACAAGTCGTGTATTTTTTCGGCGTTCATGTTTCAGATGTTTTATCCATTACGTGACCAAACGCATCAGGTCATCTTAGTTCCATGAAAATATATAAAATATCTTTCTAAAACTCGCATGAATGCAATCAATTAAAGCTCTGTCTGATTACATCAAGTAAAGTAATGGAACATACTCTTTCTATATTACCTTATGCTTTGAAGCGACATAACAACAAACGTACGTGAAGCCAAATCTACACTATTAAAATGTCGCCCCATGTTTCCTTGCTTAAGTTTCCTATGTCATTCCGAACAACTTCGTCAATACTACGTTTATCGAAAATTGATCAAACGTTTCCCTTACAGATATATTTATGAACTAAACTGAACAATTTGGTCTCTTTCTTTCTTTCTTTCTTTCTTTCTTTCTCTCTCTCTCTTTCTTTCTTTCTTTCTTTCTGTCTTTCTTTCTTTCTGTCTTTCTTTCTTTCTGTCTTTCTTTCTTTCTTTCTTTCTTTCCATCTTTGCATCTTGCTATTTTTCTAGAGCGATAACGTTACAACCATGAAACAAGTACTAACTAAAACGTTTAAACAGTTATAGGGAAACAATAGAACACAAAGGGTTTTGCTACTTTTTGTCTCTATTTAGTTACTAAGTTATTTCACGGTTTAAGTGTTATTTTTCTAAATAATAGAGAGATAGAAAAATAGCAAGATAGCAAGATGGAAAGAAAGAAAGAAAGAAAGAAAGAAAGAAAGAAAGAAAGAAAGAAAGAAAGAAAGAAAGAAAGAAAGAAAAAAAGAAAGAAAGAAAAAAAAAAACAAGAAAGAAAGGGAAATGACATTTTTAGACTATCCAATAAATCTAAAAAATCAAATCGTCTTTCGATGCGTCTGCCTGTTCAGTTACTGCTCGTTTACAACAACAAAAACGTCAACCACTGATCGTGGTAATAAAACTGTAGTAAAGTTGCGCTCTCCTCTCGCAATCATAAACAGAATTTAAACATACATAAAGATTGGTATGCATCAATAACTTGTGTTGCGTGCACAAGCGAGAATTGCATCAGGTTATATAAGCACAACAACCAGACACCGACTGCTAGGGCTGTCCCATTATCAAGAAACTCATGATAAGAAGTCTAGATAGTTGGGATCACAAAAAATGTGTTTGTTAGAATCATATATACACATTCTTTCTTTCTCTCTTTTTTCTGTTTATTTGGGTCCGGGTCCGGGTCCTAGGATATAATATACGTATAGGCGACGACGGGACTATTTATAGGGCATGGTAAATTGATACGGACAGTGGTGGTTGACTAAAACGATCAACTGAAACGTGCTACAATGAAGAATATTATCAATGTTACTTGGCAACAGCGCGATGATGACGTTGAAATTTTAACATATCATATGACAGTCTAGATATTAGTGTTGTGATCGCCATTGCAAGTTTCAGTCTGTGGTTGTCTGCTGTTTGCTATCACTCGCAATGTGGGTTATTAGAAGTAAATATACGCTCATCTGGAAACATACAAACGCACACGTGAGTTGCGGTAGGCCTACACTAAAAGACGTCGAGCGTTTTCGGAATGGGCCGGTCCGCAATAGTGCAGTAGAATTGAATTGGAATGAAAACTGGAATTTAAGTTGGATTTACAATGCTAATAATCTTGACTCAACAGTATTCATGATGTACAGATTGAGAAATCAGAAGTTACATACAGCGATAATCGTTAATCAAGGTGAGAAGAAGTTGAAATGGTCGGCCGAAAATTTAGATAGTTTATGTACCGATACAATGGTTCGTGTACACATTTGGAGTTATGCTGTTATATCACTTGAAGGCTGTAATAAAGCAAATACAGGTAATGAATGTATATTTAGAAATAAAAGCTGGTTTTGTTCTAAAAATGAGATTTCTATAGTATCAGGTATCAAAACGCAGGATTTGCATACGTATAACTGGTACAAGAACAATTTCAGGTCATCTGTTTATAAGACTTTGAATCATAGGGTGAATCATTTTAACTTTATGCTGTCCAGAGATATAGAAACAAATCCTGGTCCTATTGATCCTAGTAAGACAATCGAAGCGCCTTACAGTCAAGACAATGTGGTATTGTTTGGGGAAAATTCAGGTACTCAATGTGTGGCTATGTCTCTCACATCGCTGATATTCAACTACAGAAATAATGGTATTTCATCGTCAACAGATTTGGTTCAAATAATGAACATCGGTAATGAACTGTATGGAGCATTATCTAGACTGTCCCGACAAACATTTTTATTGTTAACAGAAGTACCTGAAATGGTTTCGATGTTTAATACTACGTACCAATGTGATTACAGTCCAAGCTATAATGGTACTATTGATGGTAATAACACCGTGGAAAGTTTTAATTACTGTACGTCATTTGTGAATGCAATGGAATCTTTAATTGCACAGAATTATACGTCATTTATATTAACAATTGGTTGTAGTACTGTGGCTGTATACTTGACCTCACATGGTAAGATGAAATTATTTGATTCACATGCTAGAGATGCAAGGGGTATGTCTCATCCTGAAGGAACATGTGTATTGTTAGAAATCGCATCATTACAAGACTTACAAACCTATTTACAAAGGCTGCATTCAAACCCAAATGTGTTATTTGAAGTTAAGGGCGTACATATTAGTGCTGTTAATAGCTCTGAAGAGTTATGGCAAGATAATGCTGTACCATGCAATGAAATTAATCATACAAGGGATAGTAATGTTATTTGTAATACAATCATTGATATTCCGTTAGAAAGGTGTTGTGCTATATCACTGTATTGTCTTTGTTTTAGTGTAATAAAATCCACTATGTATTGGAATTCAGAAACTTTAAATGCAATTGTTGAACATGGAACAAAGTTTTATAGCTTTGTACTTGATACTCACTTTGATGAACAACAGCCTACCATTAATGACCTTCCCTGTACAGTACAGATATATGATGCACATATTACTGTTAACTATACTGTGGATAAACAAGGAACGCTAAATTGTGGATCTCTAAGTAACAAGATGATGCTTCAAAAATTAATTGAAGACAATTCAAAGGATAACACTGGATTCTTGATGTGGATATCAAGTTGCTGTGTAAGTTGTATTTTTCAAAACAACAAGAAAGCAAAGTATTTTTTAGCAGAATTCACTCGTGATGGAAATAAAGTAAGTGCATTTGGAAGTATTACAGGCATTGATTCTTTGTCTCAGATGCTTTATGACATTGTCGAAAGACAAGCTGAAAGTAATCATGTAAAATATTATGTAAAGTTTTTATGTTGCTCAACAAATTTGTCAAATGATGTTAGACAAAGGGTAATGGGTAAACATATGTCTAATAATCAAAAGGAACAACGATCAAACAGAAAGAGAAAGCTATATGGAGAAATGGAGCCTGACAGCAAAAGAAAACGTTTGCAAAAAAAGGCAGATAATTATAGATTATTGACTCCCAAAGCAAAAGAGAGTATTTTAGAAGAGGGAAGAGAATTGAAGAAGAAGTGGTATAAATCACTAAATCCTGAAGTAAAGGAAACACTTCTGACTAACCGAGCAGAATGGTACAAATCACTAAATGTTGAAGAAAAAGAAACACTTTTGACTAACCGAGCAGAATGGTACAAATCACTAAATGCCGAAGAAAAAGAAACACTTTTGACTAACCGAGCAGAATGGTATAAATCACTAAATGCTGAAGAAAAAGAAACACTTTTGACTAATCGAGCAGAATGGTACAAGACACTAGAGCCTGAAGAGAAAACCAAAATAGTATCACATGTCCTATCAAAGAGACTAAAGGGACAACAAAACTCGGACTTGAATTCTAAGATCTTAGTATTTGAAAAGAAAATAAGAGAGGGTCCATGCTATGTATGTTCGGTTTGTAACAGACTACTATACAAAAAAACAGTGATTAAGTTCAAGGAACAGCAGTACAATGTTCATAATGTGTTTACACGTGTTCAGTCGTTTGATGGCAAGGAGTACATCTGCAAAACGTGTCACACAAAGGTTATGAAAGGCCAAATCCCATGTCAAGCCGTGTGCAATAAATTATTTGTATACGAAATACCTTCGGAACTATCAGTACTTGAAAAGCTGGAACAAATCCTTATAGCTAAAAGAATTGCGTTTGAAAAGATAGTGATAATGTCGAAAGGGCAACAGAAAAAAATTAAAGGTGCAATATGTAACGTACCAGTTGAATGTGATGAAACATGCAGTATATTACCACGTCCTCCGGAAAGATCAGGTATAATAAGATTGAAGCTGAAAAGAAAAATGGAATTTAGGGGACATGTTTACTTTCAAGGAGTGAGACCTCAACTCTTGCTAGATGCTCTAAACTGCTTAAAGATGAACAATCCACTTTACAGTGATATCATTGTGAGCAATAAGAATATCAATGCTCATACAACGAATTTGCAACAAAATGAAGATAATAGAGAAGAGATAACCAGGTCTATGAATATAAACGAGGATAAGCTAGGTAATTGCTTTGCTAATTGCTTGGATGAAGCAACTGACAAAGAGGACATAAATGATGATGAGGAAATAGAAGATCCTATGAATGAATATAGATCGCCAACAAATGAAACATGCTTTACAATCTGTAATACCAGATTATCCCTGTAACTGTTGAACAAAACGAGAATGTAGTACCAGGAAACGAAGTGTACAACGTTGCACCAGGGGAAAACAAACATCCTGTGTCATTTATGATGGATAAGCAATGTGAAGAGCTAGCATTTCCAGTACTTTTTCCAAAAGGCCAATTTGGATACAATGTTGAACGAGATATAACACTGTCACCGGTGAAGTACTTTAATGCCAGATTGTTGCATTACAGTGGGAGATTTGCTACAAATCCTGAGTATCTTTTCTTTGCACAGTTTATTGTAGAACAAAAGAAAGTGTCAGACAGTATAAATATTGCTCTTAAAAAGGTTCATGGTCAGCCTATCACAGCTTCACAAATACGGTCTAATGTACCAAGACTACAAGATCTTATTTGTCAAGATCAGGCTTTCTTATTTTTGAGACAAGTTCCAGGCACACCACAATACTGGCAAAAGTTTATGTATGAAGTAGTAGCTATGGTGAAACAGTTAGGAATACCTACGTGGTTTATGACATTAGTCTTGTGGCTAGATCTTAGATGGCCTGAAGCTCCTTTCAGATTAATTGCTAGGACACAAGGCAAGAACCTGCACTGATGAACAGAGGTTGAAGGCTTTAGTCTATACAATGAAAGAGTGTTGCAAATGCTGAATCTAAATCCATGTATTGGTCGTTGCAAAACACTTTCATTATAAGAGTTGATAACAGTTCTTCACTGAAAGTTCTTACTAAAAATGCCAACCCTATAGGTAAAAATAGTTATTATGCAAACTACCGTATTCGATATTCAGATGAAGAGGGCTCTCCTCATTAGCATGCATTGATATGGACATCTGACTGCCCAAAATTAACCTCTGATACTAAGCAGGATTACATAAACTATGTAGACCAGCATGTACACGCATATCTCCCTAGCACACAAGAAGACACTGAATTATATGAACTAGTCAAAATGTATCAAAAGCATAGTCATTCAAAGAGTTGCAGAAAATACAAAAATATGCAATGTAGGTTTAACTTTGGACAGTTTTTTACGGACAAGACTATTATAGCTGAGCCTTTATGTGAAGAATTAGATGAAGAGATAAAGAGAACAGTCATTGAAAGGCAACAAGAAATTCTAACATTGGTTAAAGGAAAAATTAATGAACTGTTGAATCCCAGCAAATCAAGTTACGACCCGACATTAACTGAAGTAGACATATTTAATTCTGTTGATATTACAGAAGAACAGTATTATTGGGCATTGTCTATCTCTCCAAACTCAGATTATGAACTGCATCTCAAAAGACCAATCGACAGTTGTTTCATTAATAATTACTTCATTGCCGGTATTAAGGGATTTAAAGCAAATGTTGATTTACAGCCTGTTTTCAATCACTACAAATGCGTCACCTATGTATGTTCATACTTCACTAAAGATGAAACCGAATGTTCACAAGCTATCATGAATGCAGCAAAGGAAGGTAGAAAAGACAATCTAAGTATAAGAGATCGCTTGAAAAAAATTGGTGCAGCTTTTTTATCGACTAGAGAAGTTAGCTCACAAGAATGCGCGTACAGGTGTATGCCTGAGTTGTGGTTAAGAAAGACCTTTCCAGCCACTATCTTTGTCAATACAGATTTACCACATAAAAGAGTACGGGTTGCAAAGTCACATGACGAGCTACAAGATCTTGATGACGATAGTACGGATGTATATAAGTCCAATATCATTGAAAGGTATAGTATTAGACCACAAGCTATCCCCGCAGTCGATAATTTATGTCTTGCTGAATTTGCTGCATACTATTACAAAGAGTATAGAAAGGAATGTCATGAAACAGCTGATGCTCAGCCAGAAGTTTTAAAAAATGACAAGATTGAATTACAACATAACTTAGCTGATAGTGATGTATCACTGCTTCCACAAAGAATCAAACTGATGAGTGCCACCAAGGAAATTATGAAGCGAAGGAAGGTAAAAGCTGTTATAAGATATCACAAGCCAAACAAAGCAAAAGAGCCCGAACTGTATTTCCATCACCTGCTTATGTTATATTATCCATGGAGAATTGAAAGAGATCTTCTAGGTAGCGATGAAACATATGCGTCAAAATTCTATGATCCTATTGTACAAACTATAGTAGAACAAAATAGGAAAAACTTTGAACCCGATGGTGATGCCCTAACAGAAGCACTTGAATTTCTTAGAAATAATCCAGACCATCATTTTCATTCATATGATGTTTTGAATGACCAAGAGAATGCAGATATGCAATCAGAGATCGAAGACGATTTAGCACCAGAAGAGTCATTTAATGAACAGTTGCCTGGTGATTTATGTGGCACAAGGCCTGTAACCAATCAGCACTCAAATATTGGAATAACATCATTCAGGCAGCCTTTAGAAATTTCCGACGATGACCTACGTGAACACATCAGATCACTAAACAAAAGACAGCGTTATGTGTATGACATTGTTCTTACATGGTGTAGAAGTAAAATGAAAAACATGAATAGTTTAAGACCTCAAGATGTGAAAGGTATCTATCTTTTTGTAACTGGTGGGGCAGGTGCTGGAAAAAGTCATTTGATTAAAACAATATATCACACTGTTACAAAGACTTTCAGATGTCCTCCAGTAGACCCTGAATTGCCTACAGTGCTACTAATGGCTCCTACAGGTGTTGCTGCAATTAATATTGATGGGACAACAATAAATACTGCGTTGGCTATACCTAAAGAAACTGGTGACAATCTACCTGCAATGTCGAACGAGAAGAAAACACACATGAGAATGTCATTAAGTCAGCTACAATTGATTATAATAGATGAAATATCAATGGTTGGTAATACTACATTGCTTCACATTCATCAGAGACTGAAAGAAATCTTTGGAACATCAAATGGTCAGTTGTTTGCAGGCATAAGTATGATTGTTGTTGGTGACATGTATCAACTACCACCAATACGCAAGAAACCGGTTTTTGCTGACTTCAAAAATGGTGTGTTTAATTTGTATCATCCATGGCATCTATTTACTATGATAGAACTTGTTGATATTATGAGACAGAAAGATGATCAACAATTTGCCGAGTTACTAAATAGATTCCGTACAGGGAGTCAAACTGAAGACGATATAAAGTGTATCCAATCGAGAGCAATAGATCAATCACATGATAATTATCCATCAGATGTTCTTCATGTTTGGGCTGAAAATAACCCTGTTAATGAACACAATGAAAGGAAACTGCAACAAATACCTGCACGGTTGTTTCACTTAAGAGCAATAGATCAATATCCTCCCAATGTATCACAACAGGATATCAATAGAGTCTTAGCTAGACCAAGATCTGAGACAGGTGGCCTTGCTGCTGATATATGTATTAAGGAATCTGCTAGAGTCATGTTAACATCTAACATTGATATTGCTGACAGACTGATTAATGGTCAAATAGGAACAGTAGCCAAGATAGAGGTGAACCATATCAGCCAAAAACCAGTTCTCATCTATATCAGATTTGATGATGAAAGAGCTGGCAACACGTTGATACAAAAGAGTGCAAACGTTTATGTGAGAGAAAATAGAGTTGTACCAATAGGACCCATACTAGCGAAAATTAAAGTAAGACCAAACAAGCCATCTTCACCTGAAATACAGAGAACACAGTTTCCTTTGACGTTAGCATATGCCGTGAGTATACATAAAGTACAAGGCTTATCGCTTCCAAATTTGGTAATTAGCTTTGAGCTGGTAAAACAAAGATCGTTTAACTATGGTCAAGTATATGTTGCCTTGAGTAGAGCTACTTCTTTAAGTGGTATTCATATTTTAGGGACATTACAAAGCAAACATGTTAGAACAGATCCTAGAGTACATGAAGAATATGAAAGGTTAAGGCACATATCCTCAGTGGCAAAGAAAAAGAGTGACGCACTGGGAGAGCGACCATTGTTCACAGCCTGTTTGTTGAATGTTAGATCTTTAAATAAACATGCCATAGATATTAAGTATGACTCAAATGTCATGGACAGCGATGTTATAGCCTTCACAGAAACACAGCTTCTAGGTAGCTTGAACGACACTGACATCAAGGATCATTTATGTCCTTTCACATTGTATAGACAAGATCATTCTACTGACAGATTCTTGAGTTTAGCAGTATGTACGAAAAATACTGTCAAAATAACAGATTACCAATACTTTGAAGAGGTGAATGGCTTAAAGTTCGTAATTACCAATAATGGTGGGCGAGAAAATTGTACAGTACTGCTTGTTTACCGGAAAAATAACATCAATATTGTGCAGTATGTTGAACACCTTAGAGATATTCTTGGCTGCAGTCACAGTGCTATCGATGTTGTAATGGGAGACTTCAATATTAGCACAAACGATTTTTAGGTGTAGCGTTAATGAAGTATTGAACTCTGTATTGAATTTCTACAAATCGCCAGAACGTACAGTTCGTTAGATGACATCAGGTAAGTTCAAAAGATAGTTTTGTATACATAATTTATAATAATATACATTATTTGTAAGAATTATACTGATTACCTGGATATGTTTAAGTTTATAGTTTCACATGGTAGATACTTTTGAGGGTCTCACCAAAATGTACAAAAATGATTTACCAGTGTGATATCCAAGGGGTACAGCTTGTGGATATTTGTATCATAAAGGGCAAGAATAGAGAACGGTATGAGATAGTTTTGTATACATAATTTATAATGATATACATAATTTATAAGAATTATACTGATTACCTGCATGTGTTTAGGTTTATAGTTACATATGGTAGATACTTCTGAGGGTTTCACCAAAATGTACAAAAATGATTTACCAGTGTGATATCCAAGGGGTACAGCTTGTGGATATTTGTATCATAAAGGCCAAGAATAGAGAATGGTATGAGATAGTTTTGTATACATAACCTATAATGATATACATAATTTCTAAGAATTATACTGATTACCTGCATGTGTTTACGTTTATAGTTACATATGGTAGATACTTCTGAGGGTCTCACCAAATTTACAAAAATGATTTCCCAATGTAATATCCAAGCGGTAACAGCTTTTGGATACTTGCACCATAAATGCCAACAATTGAGAATGGTACCAGTTCAAAGGACATGCCCAGTGGTTCCCGAAGATATTTAGAATGTATTAGAAACAATCTGAACGGGAATAGGCAATGGACAATTTGGTGGCCTTAATCACATCAGTCTGAAAAACGATTTGTACGGCGATGAATTGGAATAGGATGTGCAGAGGACAATAGTATCTGGATGTTTGTAGAATCGATTCTTTATGAACAACTTGAAATGTAATAACGAAGAGCGAAATCTGCCCAATTCAATACTTTATGGATGTTAAAGAAGAAATGGTGTAATCCAGAAGATGATATTTACGGGACAATGGGTTGTACATGTTAATGCATGTATTATAAATGACATGGAATCAAAAAGATGATATATTTGCCGAAACACTTTCAGCGTGTAAAACAACTGGAAATATAATTTTGGTTGGAACATCTAAAGGACAATGCCTCTTGGGTGTTCATGAGGTGTATCGGAAAGAACTTGAAACGAAATTTTGAAACGTAAATTGCTTAAGGCGCTGTTACACTGTGCAATTTTTCCAGCAACTTGTCTCGCAACGGCATTTCAAAACAAGTTGCAGAGAAAATTATGGCAATATTTATATTTATATTACTTGCAATATTTTTGGTCAATTGCTGGGGAAAATTGCACAGTGTAACAGCGCCATAATTTTCTCTGTAACTTGTTTTGAAACGCCGTTGCGAGACAAGTTGCTGGAAAAATTGCACAGTGTAACAGCGCCTTTACTTCTTTGTTGTATATATAAAAACAGAGAAATATGTAATGTAGAATATAATTTAATGTAAGTAGAAGCAAAAGACCTGTATGTTCTTGTGAAAACGGCTGAATGGAAGCATAGACTGAAGCGTTGCTTGAGTGTTAATAGAGCTGCTTTAATTACGTAGTAAGACAAGACAAGATAAAATGGTCATGTCAAGCAGTCAATTTTCCATTTCGGTTAATTTGTGCTTGGAAAATGGTTGGTTTAGGGATTAAGAGTTTTCCAACGTAACCACGTGCAGTTGGAAAGCGTATTCATTCCGGTCCGCAACAATGTTAAGTTGATGTTTTGGCTGACTTAGTTCACATAATGTGTTCTTAGTAGTTAATTTGGTTATGAAAGGACTTGATCTAGTATATAAGTTATGGGAATAATTCCAGTATTCCTCGTCTCGCTTGTTGGACAGCCAACTTGCGGTAACCAAACTTAGTTTTAGTACGAGGCTAAAGCTCTAACCCTCGGAGCTGATACGCTGCATTCGGTCGAGGAGTACGTTTTCCAGTAGGTTTTTGTCCCAAGTGGTTTTGTCCTACTGGTTTTTTCGTATCGGGCAGCGTATAATTTGCTTGTATTTTTGTTTGCGTCGATTTTCCCTAGTTTTGATGTATTGTAATTATTTGGTTATAGCATATTATTACTTTTGATAGTTCAACCTCACGATAAATAATACGTTGTTGATTTATATCGATATTCTATTACTTGAAATTGATTAATTTATCTCGATGCTTAAGGAGGCTTCCTACAATTTTTCTAGTGCTCGACCGGTCAACTTGAAACGGCTGTAGTTCTTACATGAAAGCACCCACAGTTATGACCTTTCGCCCCTAAAGGGAAGGGAAAGGGGAGGGGAGGGGAAGGGGAAGGGGGAGGGGGAGCGGGGGGGGGAGGGGAAGGGAGTCTTCCTCTCCCCTCCCTCTCTCTTTCCCCTCCCTTTAGGGCCGCTATGCAGGCTATGCTTCAGTATGCTAATTCGAGGCAATGGTCATTATGGCGTGAGGCGCTACTTCACTACTGATAGTACGCGTGCTCTACGTATAGAATATTTCTTCAAAAATCACAATTTCTAGTCTTCGATTCCATAATTTTAAAAGCAAAGCAGCATGACAACTCTAGTGAAGTAGCGCGTCACGCCTTCGTGACCATTGCCTCGAATTAGTATACTGAAGCATGCCTGCATACAGGAATGTGAGAATGAAAACAACAACTTGAACCTAGAATCTTGCTGCGCTAAGTTACACCGAATATACTCAACTTTGAAATTTTATTTCAGTACCTTAGAAAGCTTCAATCGATCATGAATCGGCGCTTGGACAGTTTATTGCAAATATACTAAAGTTCTACTCACCAAAGGAAGAAAACAGTTGACCCAAAGATTTTTCTTTAGGAGCACTAAACGCTTTGTGTATAAATTTTGATAAAATTTCGCCCAATTTCATGTCTAAATGGACGTATGCTGACGGAGATCCAAAGCACTTTCTCACGTGCAACTTCGTAGAGAAGCAGTCTGATATTTGAACAACATTTGGACAGTCGAAGAGTTGTCATGCTGCTTTGCTTTTAAAATTATGGAATCGAAGACTAGAAATTGTGATTTTTGGGGTTAAAAAATTGCGCCTCGAATAATTCAAAATCTGTCTATACGAATTTCTCCCAAATTCGTATGCTGCTAGGCAAAGGCCTAAATATTAACGTCTTGTGTGTCATTTTAAAAGTTTAGGTCGAAAAACGCGTAAAATTGCTTGGAATCTAAAACGGTGACGTCCTCGTTTCGTCACCACGGTAACCCTGATGGACACAAAACACACACCAATAAAAATTTCAGTCTTTATGTAGTAAGTGGACGAAAGGTCATAACTATGGGTGCTTTCATGTAAGAACTACAGCCGTTTCAAGTTGACCGGTTGAGCACTAGAAAAATTGTAGGAAGCCTCCTTAAAACGTTTTACATTCGGGCATTCCTTATTTATGTTAATTCAAGATATAGTGATTGCATGTTATTAGTATACTTCTTACTTGTTACATAATTATATAATAATAAACGCTGGTCTTGCTGTCCACCAAGCACCCAGCACAGTCACACTCCAATAGTGTCGAGTAATGAATTGTTTGCGTGTAGCGCGCGCGTGTAGGTTAGGAATGAATTGAGAAGTTCAGTTGAAAGTTATGCTTGGGCTGGTGTGAACTATTCAGATTAGTACACAATAATGACAATACAGGACAATGGCGTATTATTTGTAGCATGCAAGCATTGTCAACAATGTGTGACCAAACACTAAATGAATAATGTAATGCATAAATGTGCTTGTGATGTATAGTAATAGGAATTATTAATTAAAGATGGATCAAGAAGGTTACAAAATGACACACGCGAGATATCTTAATTCTTATTTGTCCTATAAAAAGCAGGTGCAGGCTTAGTATATCCAGAACATCTTTTCTGAATTTCTTCTCACAAAGCGCGGTTTTCACATTGCTGAAACTTGGATGGACAATAGTTAGTCTCTGGTTTAGTTTAAGTTAGCTGGATTCAAAAAGGGTATTTATGTTACGGTTAACTATTTCCCGGAATGGTGAAGAATGCGTGAAACGGCTCGGGGAAGAGTACGCACGGGGCCGGTCATTGAAGCCTCTCCTAAAAGGGGCTTCCGGGGCACGAGTGAACGCACATGTGCGTCTAGTTCATGTTTAAATCGTGTATAAAGTTTCCGTTGCGAGAACGTTCAAGCTGATGAGGAGAGAATACCATGAGGTATTTCAACCATTCTTTTGGCATTAATCGAACTTCAAGTTGTAAATTATTGTGTTTAACTTTATTTAGAACCGCCACGATAATCGTCGCCAATGTATTCAACAGTTTATCGTCGATATAGTTCAAGAACGAGAACCCAGTAAAGTTACTTCAGTTACGAGGCGTTTCTCCACTATTCAATCCCTTTATGTAGATCGTTTCTACAACTGTAAAATATTGATACCTTACGTTTTAGTCACGCAAAGTGTTTAAAGTGAGTCGTAGTAAAAAAAGCTAAGTCGATATATAAAATGGCGATTTCTTTGTTTCCACATCCAAAACGTGCACTGCGTGGCTTGTCATATGCGATATTTACAATTCGCCGAAAAAAAGTTAAAAGTGTATTTTATTTTATTTATTCATTCATTCATTCATTCATTCATTTATTCATTCATTCATTCATTCATTTATTTATTTATTTATTTATTATTATTTTATTTATTTATTTATTTATTTATTCATTTATTTATTTATTTATTTATTTATTTATCTATTTATTTATTTATTTATTTATTTATTTATTTATTTATTTATTTATTTATTTATTTATTTATTTATTTATTTATTTATTTATTTATTTATTTATTTATTTATTTATTATTTTTTTTTTTTGCGGTATTGCGGGATCCAGAACCCCCCAATGTCCCCCTCCATCTGACAAACAACTATTTGAAAGCCAAATTCATGAGGACTCAGAGTTTTATTTATATTTTTAGTCTTAAGTATATTACATAGCAATTTTTTCTCTTGCATGCAGACAAACAGTCAGGATAAATTATCTAATTCTACCTTGTATTTGTTTAACGACATCACACAACCATGATGGAGCCGGAAATTCCGAGTTGTCACAACCGAAAGAGGCCTGGAGCTACCGACAAGTCGGAGGCGATAAGTCGGAAGCAAAACTGGAGAAAGAAATGAGTGACCCCTATATCTGCTTCCGTAAGAACCAGCTGCTGCTCATCGAGCTTAAAATTTAACAGCACGCATAAGTCTAAGTCATAAATTCGGTACGATGAATTTTCAACATGATTTTTTTCCTTTCTTGTCAACAGACGTTTACAGGGAGCCTCGCCTCAAATGTTATTAAGTTTAGAGTTTAATTCCACAAACCACAAAGAAGATCCGGAGTACAATCATTCAGATTTCCAATTTTCATGTTTTTATAAAACCGAGATTTTTACCTTTTTTCGTCCCATTATTTGCCACAAGGAGGGAGGGAGAAAGGAAACCAATATAAAAATCACTGTGCATGTCAGGGCCGTAACAAGGGTGCACAGGGTGCACGTGCACCTCCCCATAAAAGCAAAAGGTCCGCTCATACGTACATCACCATTTGCTTATTGCGTGAAAAATATTTTTTGTACTTTTGCCGAATTTAATTAAATGGTCAGGATGACCTTTTTTATTCAGCGTGTTGGATTACCTGTGGAGCGCCAAAAGTCTTACCCTATGTTTGATATAAGGTAATGCAATTTACAACCAAATCATGTGCATATAAGGAACATTTTCAATTGAACATACAGGGATCCCGGACTGGAAACTTTGTTAAAATGCATGCAATTTCTTTGTACCACACAGAGTTGGACTGAATAAAATCGTGTAACGGATGTATGTATAGGGAAGTCTACTATGAGCTCATGTAGAAAAAAATGTGGACATTTCTCGTGATGCAACCACTTGTAAAAGTATCAATAGTCGCTGGTACTGCTCTATACTATTCATCAGGAACAAGCTAAGATATGGAGCAGCAGATGAAAACCCACGCGTTTACGCGTCTACGCATGACCATCCGCTTTACCCTCACTAGACCTACAGACCTTCCAAGTAAGTCACAAGTTGTCCAGCTCCATTGACCATTAAACTACACCTTTTTCATGCCTATTATCCTGTTTGACCCACCCACCATCCCCTGTGGCATTTCTTGTCAGTCGTTTGGTCACGCGTAGGGCAAGACTTTTGGTGCTAAAAGTTACGAAACGCGTGGTTTTCATCTGCTGCTCCATATCTTGCACCTGGTGAATAGTATAGAGCAGTACCAGCGACAATTTCATTTCAATTCATCTTTTTGAATGAGTAAAATTTCACTACCGTGCTCTAACTTGTGTTTCTACTTGTTTGCTTGTTTTACACAATAAATATAGTATGCCGCAATTATGATCACTTGATATGAATAATTAACAATTAGACCTCGAGGCCGAATCGACTACGAGTCAATAGCCCATGAGGCCGTAGGCCGAATGGGCTATTCAAACTCGTAGTCCATGAGGCCGAGAGGTCTAATTGTTTTAGTATTCACCAACATATTGGGCCAAAGGTGAATGAGATTAAACAAAACAAAGAGAGAAATGTTTTATTGATATCAAAACTCGCGCTTCCTCTCAACTCGGGCTATCACCAATAGCCCGAGGTTAGGGAGCCAATCAGAATGCAGGATTTGTAATAGCCCTCATGTTGGTGAATACTAAGTTAAGATAGTCAATAATAAGATCATTGCTTGCAAAAACATGACAGTTGCTTATAAAAACGGCTACTAAAAAACGACCATAGGTCCGTTTTTATATGACGGTGCACCCTCCCGGTAAATTTCCTGGTTACGGCCCTGCATGTGTGCCTACACGAAGACGGACTTTCGAAAAAAGAAAGAGCACGTTCCCGTGGACGGTTCAAACAAATGTAAACCCAATATTTTTACATTCAACTTAAAGCCATTTCTATCACATTTCATATAAACTCGACGATTTTGTATAGGTACTCATATGGTTTCGAGTTCAGTGCGGAATTAATTTGCTCGAGTGCTATTTGAGCTCTTTGAAAAACTCACGAAAGCAAATTGATTTCAAATTGAACGAGAAAAACCATATGATTTCTTATTAATGAAAATTCTGTCACAACCTCACAAAAGTTTGCGCGGAACACTCGGTCTATCGGCGAAGCCATGTAAACAGACATCGAACAACTAATGTTTTCCAGTAAGAAAACTCTAAAAAATATTTATTAGACCTTTTTGCTTTATCGCTCTTTTCGAAGTCCGTGCGCTCTAAAACAAAGGGTGATAATTTTTTTCTCGTGGAATGCGCCTTTCTTTGTTAAGATATGAAAATGTGGCACTTCTTTCAGCTTATTGACGTGGCATTGTCTGAACGTTCAACATTACTATGTTAAGCAAATACGTTTTGTCTTGGTTTATATTGTCACTTTTCAGAATATTAGTGCTGTTTCTAACTAGCGCTGATCGTTACCATGAAGCGCAAAATGTGCTTTATCCTTATGCTTTGGCTCTAAGGCCTTGTCGTGTACGAGCAGAATCAATTTTGAACTTAAGTATAATATCTACTATGCTTCTTGTTTGCGGAGACGTTGGAGAGGAGTTGGACATATTAGAGCGACTATTCCCAGACTTTAATGGATATAGACGTAGAGGAAATGACGTTTGGTCTGAGATAGTTAATGTACCCCCCTTGTTCTGGCATCTCACCGGTGAAACACCAGAGACGTTTGAAGGTCTATCAGTCAGGCTGCATTGCCTTGGATCATCCAACCAAGAAACACCAGACTGCAACGAGTAGGTGTCCCAAGGCGTATTTGCCCTACCTTGCTCAATCCAAGAAATCGTCTGTTAGTTGCACTAATATGGCTTAGGCAGTATTGTAAAGAAGAACTGGTTTGTGCTCTATTTCAAATAAGCCTGACAACAGTTAGTGACGAAGTTCACCACATCATTCCTATACTTTGGTACGTCTTAAGAAATCAAATTCGATGGCCTAATGCTGCCGAGTGGGCAACTTTCAGAAATAGTTGGGATGCTTTTCCCAATGCATTGGGTGCTATCGACTGCACTATACACAGGATATGGAGACCAACTGTCAGGCAAGCAACGTATTATCGCGGAGACAAAAGAACTCACTTTTTGGCTACTATTATTATTGTTAATGCAGACGGACTTCCTGTTTTCGTAAGGTCAGGGTAAGTATTAGGCGCATTTGAAAATTTATTACTCGTTTAGATTGATATTTGAGGTTTATAATTAGGAGGAGGAGGAGGAGGAAATATTGCTAACATAGTAAAATGAATGAGACTGACAAATAAACCGGTTGGGTTGAAAAGGTAGCCACCCATGCACAGATTTTTTATGTTGTTCATAATTTTCATGCAGGTACCCAGGTCACATGAACGATGCTGGGGTATACCATACTATCCCCCCCATTGGTGGCGCGGGACCCTTGCCGTTTCCTGCATGGGGGAAGCTGCTAGCCGACGGAGGATTTCCGGACGTCCCTCCTCTCATAACACCTTGGAGAGCACCTCGTCTGGTAGGGCATCCTTTGAGGCACTTGATGAATAGCGACCTGGCATTTTATCGTTCAACAGTAGAACACAGTATTGGAGATCTCAAGGTGTTTGCTTCAGCAACTGATGTATATCGAAATAGAAGAGCCTTCCAGCCTGTAATTGTAGAAACCGTTTACGCGTTATCCACAAGGAGGGAAAGATTTCTTGCAGATTTGTAAACTACGTACCGTAAACTCACAAAGTTATATTTCAAATAAGTTATATTTATTTGTCAGTTCAATCTTTGTGCTGCTACCAAAAGGCCATAACACTAACAGAGCGAAACTCAGTATTATGTCCGCCAAGAGACCATAATACTAAGAGAGCGAAACTCAGTTTTGATGTCTGTGCGATGTTCGTGTCGCCTAAGGCTATTTTTAGTAATTTCGCCATCGCGCGCGCAAGGCTCTTAAGCAATAGAATTCAAACGGTCCCGTCCGCGCGCACGTCAATAGTCAAATTCTGTTGGTTGAGGGCCTTGCGCGCGCGATGGCGAAGTTACTAAAAATAGCCTTAGGCGCCACGAACATCGCACAGACATCAATACTGAGTTTCACTCTCTTAGTATTATGGTCTCTTGGTCCGCGCAATGTCCGCAGAAGAAACAGTTCGTATCCGCGCCCGCATGAAAATCAGTGCATTTTTATTTTGTGAACCTTACGTGCACGATATGGCGTCAACTTGCAGTTTTAAGCGCCAAGAACTTTGTCCATCAATAGAGTTTCGCTCTCTTAGGCCTAGTTCAAACGTCGCATCTCACATGTGTCGAATTCAATGCAAATTAGTCAAATCTTTTGTTTCTTCTCATTATCATCTAATTTGCATTGAATTCGACACATGTGAGCTTCGACGTTTGAACTAGGCCTTAGTATTAATGGTTTCTTGTGCTACGCATTTTTTAATCTGTTTACAGCTATTTGTTGCGCAGATAATTAATTTGTTGCATATTCTCTCACTCCAAATTTCTGCTACGACTTTTTGGCAGAGAGTTTAGCACGTTTAACTTGAGCATTTGGCATCTTGAACAAAGAAAAGCACATTCCACGGGAAAATAATTATCACCCTTTGTCTTAGAGAGCACGAAGTCCGAAAAGAGCGATGAAGCAAAAAGGTCTATTTCGAAATACCAAATTGTTTCTTTTTCCCGAGGAATGTTCATTCAAATCAAAAGTCACGTAAAACTGATTTAACAAAACTTACATTTTTGACAGGTCCAGCCAACAGTGCTCTGATTTAGTAGCAAAACCTGTGTTTTCAAAATTGATATTTTCTTTTCTTTTCTGTCCAAATGAGGGTGAATTGGGTGAAACTGCACTTATTTCCAGGTTTTCAAGTGTCAGCTTGGATTTTTCAGGAGAAACACTAAATTTGTTCATTTTATATTGAGAATTTTTGGCACAATCTTGACAGTTTATTGACGAGTTTAGCAAATGGCGGCTGAATATGTCGTACCAACAAGCAGTTTTGGGCTCTTTTTCTTTGTGAAAATATACTCTAGGCTTCTTAATAATAATAATAATAATAATGATCATTTATATAGCGCCTATCCAAAATCTGCTCTAGGCGCTTTACAAAAACATATACTGAACATGCATGGTAGACTGTGAGCATAGGATGGCGCCTTGGGCTGCCGCTACACAGTCCGTACCATGAAAATTAATTTTAAAATAGTCACTACAAATTACTGCACTACAGATTACTATACTACAAATTACTGTTTAAAATTACAATCAAAACACAATAAAATAAAAGTTCACTGATGCATGATGGCCGTTGGCTCAGTCAAGCTCATCCGCCCTTTGACAGGTCTTGTTTTTATTCCTGCTGGGTATCATGCCACCCTCCTCACCAGAAAGAACCTGGTGGGGGAGCCGGTTTAGACGCCGACAACCCGTCCATGTGGCAGGTAGTACTGGGTTACATGTTACCAGTAGCAGGCTACAGCCTGACCTGACCTGACCTTCTTCATTTGACAACTTTAGACTACCAAGTAAGAAAAAAGACTTCTTTATACTCCATTGAGGTAAGGAACGCAGATAATGCCAGTTTCCTGCACTAAGTTTGTCAGAGCTTCACTTCACTTTCAACAATCGCTTTGCCAGTTGAATAGTGGGAAATTTGCAACGCGGCGCGCTGTTTGAAGATACACTAATTCCGCCAAAAATAGCGATCGATAGCAAGTCAGAAAATATTTTTCAATCTACTATGGACATTTCTTTGATTTTTGTTTGGTACTATTTATTTGCACTGCTGCAGTGCAATTATGTCTGTAATTTGCACTGCAGATGAGAGTGCAAATTACTTTTTCCTTCCGTGTTAGCGATTAACCCTTAGCCAATCACAGTCGGGTAAATTTTCATGTATATTATTATCAGGGAGGTTGTGAGTTTAATTCAATATGCACTCACTACAACTGTTCTTCACCTTGTGTATCTGTTTAGACAGAAAAATACCCAGGCAAACGACAAATCGAAAATTAGAAAACCAAATTTGTTTCATGAGGATTCAGTTTTTTATTTATATCTTTGGTGTTAAGTATATTATATAGCAGATTTTTTCTCTTTTAGGCAAACATTGAGGATCATTGACCTAAAAAGAGCATTTCGTTAACGACATCACTCTACCATCACGCGGGCTAACAAGCTCAATTTGATGGAACCACTTGTTGCAAAGATGTGAACCTTGACAACTTTACCCACTGGAGTAGAGGCAGGAGCAGTAATGTACACAGGGATGTATGCAGCTCTACCTGGGCGTGCCGATACTGAACGTCTTGCTGAAACGCGGACATTTGTTGGTGCGGCGGATACGCGGACAGAGAATGTCCTCCTTGACGCACCTCTATAATCAATAGCGGCACGGAAAGATGACCTTTTTCCTCTCTTGACCGTCAACAGGTTTGTCATGATCTGAGTACGGATAATTGCCTCTTGTGGCTTGATCTCCTCACTTGACACTCTCTGGAAACGTTCGCCACTGTGGGTCTTGCCAGTTAAACGGATTCTGAAAGCTTTCGCTGAAGGAAGATCGAAGGTAGCCATGTCATCTTTCACGTTCAGGGATCCGACACTCGCACCATGTTTATCGACGAGGTCGAGCTTAAGTGAGCTCTTGTCAAGTCGTGAGCCATGAGGAATGATAACTTTGACGTTTGCTTTCTCGCCTGAAGAAAAAAGTTAGGCAATATGATTAATAGGACTATTTGATAACAATGTATATTTATAATGGTAATTGAACTGAGTGGAGTGCAATTTGTATAGGAAATCGAATGGGTTCGAGTGCAGTTTGAAAAAAATACCACGAGTGCAGTTTAAAATCAAGTTTTCAAATTGCACGAGCCGGAGGCGAGTGCAATTTGAAAATCTTGATTTTAAACTGCACAAGTGGTATTTTTTCAAACTGCACGAGAACCCATTCGATTTCCTTTTAATAATATGACTATCAAAAATTTTTTGATCAAAGACAAATTCTCACTACACGATCCAAAAACGCGCGCTTTTCCAATTGATAAACAAATAGAAAACAGCCAAATAATTTTAAAGCTGTTTTAATTTGCTTGAGAATTGGTATCGATGAATAATAATAATAATAACAATAAGCAGTTCTACTGGATATTACTTAAATAAAGCTGCTTTAGGTCGATAATAGTGCAAAATTTACAATCTTGTAGTCTAAAGCTAAATTCTCATTACATGGTTTTTAAGACACGTGGGATTTTCCTAAACCGCTGGATATTTCATTGACAATAATTATCGAAAGCAACTGAGGTGAAAAAAGACTACTTTAAAGCTGAAAGCATTAAAATAAAGTTCGTAGAGTAAAGGTAAGTAGTCATTTACAGTGAAACTCCAAATAATTTTCTTTATAAAGCTATTAAAGCAGTTTGAAAAGACGTCAGTTCTGAATTAACTAACTTAGTCACTGTCACTTTCAATAACTCTGATTCTTTTTCTCTTTTTAGGAGATTCTGGTTGTTTTGTGCTGGATTCTGGTTCGCAGTATGTCTTGAAATTGAAATTGCAGCTTTGGAAAACTGAACCTTGTGGCATTTGAGGCCAAAATGACTGAAACTGCTGAACGGCATTGGGTAAAACGGCTACTGGATTCATCGATGGTTTTTCGGGCGCTTTTGGCAAATTATTTCTAGCACTAATGGCTCTGGAAAGGCTCTCTTGTTCTTGCTCGTCACCAGATTCATAGGCATCGATTGACTGGAGATTTCTGTGGCCTGTGACTTTAGCAATGGATGATCTTTCAAGACCCTGCTTTTTTAGCTTCTTGACCAGTGTTTTTCGTGCGGAATGGTTTTTTAGTGCTTTCTTTACCTCGTCGTTGTCAAGAGAGCTTCCGCCGATTATTTCCTGCATCATCGAGTTTATTTTGTTTATACCCATTGGCTGGTTCTTGTACCAGATGCCAGATGAAACTTGGGCTTTACTGTGGTTTATGGCAAGATATAATTTGCCTGTGTTTTTCAACTGAGCTGGACGGTGATAAAGGAACTCTTTGAACAACTTTACTGGACATCTACTACTGCCAGTAGCAAACATTTTAGGCAAAAAAGATCTTGACTTTTCTGTTAAACCAGATTGGCGGGTGTTTGTGTAAGATTCGGCGAACTGAACAAATTCAGTGCCGTCATCAGACACACCAAACTTAAAATCTTCAACTTGCATCATGTGGTGTTCCTGTCGTCCCCTCAGCCCAAAGTACTGCGTTAAAAGCCACCACACTGTTTGTACTAGAACTTGTGGAGAAGAGTTTCCAAGCTTTTCTTCATTCCAGAGCGCTTCTTCTTCCTCGTTTGTTAGACTTCTGGTTTTGTTTGGCCTTTTACCACGTCCGTCCTCTCGTAAACTTCGCGCTTTTCCCTCAAGTACTTGCTTGGACTGGTGAAACTCCTGGTCTCTGAGGATTGATTTTTGGTAGCCATTTTCACGTAAATACCTATCGATGCTTGTGGCAATGACTTTCAGAGTGCCTGGCTCATAGTTTTCGCCTTCTTTGGTGCGAATTTCTGCGTAAAACTGCTGTAGATACTTGTCCAAGTCTTCGGGTGAGTACTGAAAAATTTCTTTTTGCTGGGGCTCCACCCCCTTATTTTGCGCCCACGTCTTCCAAAGATTTATCCAAGTTTTAGTACTGCGTTTTGTGTTACTGCTGCTTGCTTTTTCTTTAAGGATATTGATTTCTTCACAGTTTGAGACTGAAAAACGGGGAAAATCTTCATCCGCCATTTTTTTTGTTTACAAACAAAAAAATTTTTCAGTCTGTGTTTCCATAGTTACGAAACTTGCTAGGATTGGTTGAAACTGACTGCCCATTGTTTTTAATCCAATCAGCGAGAGCGATTTCATTTTTTCGCACATGTGTGATTTCGGCGATTTCTCCTTTTTTGCACAGTGATTTTGAAAAAATCATCAAGTCGCCGGCCAATCAGGATCGAGAATTTTTGATGGTCATATTATTAGGTCTGAAATCATACGAATGATTACAAAATTGCACGACCGCGTAGCGGGAGTGCAATTTGTTAATCACAGTGTGATTTCAAACCAAAATTGCACGACACGAAGTTCAATTACCAATTAATCATATCCATTTTGAAATCTACAGTAATAATACTTGCAATACATAGTGATAACTTGATAATGAAATGACAGGTATATTTATTAGATGGTTTTCAAGTGTTTGTACATCGTTATAAAAGAATTCGTTGCTATAACCGGAAGTGAGACTACACAAATATTTATAACCTTGCTCACGTGACCATCACATATCTACGTCACGTCAAAATAACTGTCTTTACCGAATGCATGCTGCTCACGACAGCTAGTCCATAGTTATAATATCAGTCTAAAACTGATTTTGCAGTTGAGTGGGCCTTCAGAGTCAATGATAAATGCTTGTCTCGTCTTCTTCATTGGTTCTTTCTGCTGTTTGTTGGCGAAGACGTTTATTGTGCAACAGGTTGGCCGGTGGTTCACTTTGGCGCCATTCCTTGATCACCGCCGAAACACAAAATTTTGTTGTCAGAATTGGAAAGGATACTAAACCAGCATTGAAGCTTGGATGATACCTACTTGGATAATATTTGTCTTTGCTGGAATATATGGAATTCATCTTAGTCATGAACTAGCATAAAACGTGCTTTGAGAAATGTAATTTTGACAAGAAACGTCTTTTTGCATGTATCTTCGATGTCAGCTCTTTGGCCGTCCTCAAGCATGCTGAAATATGGTCTTAATTAATTTTACTACACGATATTTTCCTCATTCAGTTTAGAGAACGAATTATCTGAAGTGATTTACAAGAAAATGGATAAAAATGAAATTTTAGTCTTTTGTCGAGATTTGTGGGCGCCATGTGTCAGTCAACGATGTTGTTGATGTCCATTTCAAGACGACAGGATTCTTGTCTTGTTGTTGTAAATAGCAAGGAACTGTTTAGTTCAACAGCTCGTATTTTTGTTAGTAGCTACAAATTTACGTTGTGAGATATCCTGGCTCGTGTCACTGGAAAGCCGTACCATTATTTTGTTCTTGAAAACCAGGAACTTCAATGGACTCGGTACTTGGATTGTTGATGATATGTTTGTACATAGCTTGACATTTCCAATGTCGAATGATTAGAAGGACAATGATTCTCAACAGTTATTCGTATAGCTAGCTCTGAGGAGAATTTTGTCGTCAACTGGAAACTGTAAGGTTTCAATTTTGTCCATTTTCTTGTAAAAGTTTTGCCTTCACCTTTCTTTCCCCAGAAAATCCCCTCAATTTTTTAGTCATACTTTTAATTGGCTTTATTTTTTTCTGTGTTCTGATTGGTCAGAATGTATGTTTCCTGCTATCTCATTGGTTGTTCAAATTGGTGCGATTAATGGCTCAAATTGATGCGATTTAGAGTAAAAATGATGCGATTCGTGAATAAATCGCACACTTTTTAACCAATCAGATTGCAGGATTTGTTAGTGATTTCAAAATGGATATAATTAATAATTTAACCCTTTCGCTCCTACAGCGCCCGAAACCGAAAACTTTGGTACGAAAATAAACTCTAGTAAATGAGTCAAGTTTTGAAAATCAAACATTGTGAAACAACTGGCGATTTCTGCAGAAATTCGTCATTTCAAGGCAAGGAAAGGAAAAATTCACCATTTTGGGCTCAATTTTCATCGTTTAAAATCACACATTTTGGACCTCAATTTTTCTCAACAAATTATCCTTTCCTGCACACGAAACAGCATTAACAACCAAATTCAGTCCTAGTCTTGTGTTCTCATGGACTTTTTGGCCTTCTTTTCCTTTCACGGACACAGCTGCGGCTGATTTATTGTGGCCATTTTGCAAGCACGTGTTTTTGGACTTTTACGACCTAAATGCATTCTGGGTAATTCAGCTCCTACGCGACAGCCACAGCCCTTCCGTCCATCTTTTATAGTTTTTAGTAAAGTCTCGAGCCCCCTCGGAATTCTGCCCAAATTTCGCGCTTGCTGTGTTCCTTAATCGTCACAACTCCAAAAAATGCCATGGCAGGTCCGAGAAATTGCCCTTGGACGGGCTTCAAAGCACACTTCGTCTTGGCGCCACTCAAAATTCACCCAGTCAAAGCTAGGAGCCAAAATGCCTACGAAGTGTTACACCTTGACGAATTCTTACGGCAAGTAAGCTCTCTGCTACTTCCAGGCTTAATGATGCCCAGCCAGTAGGAACCAAAGGCGAAAAAAGGCTCGAAAATTCACAGAAATCCAAGTTTTCTGGACTTTCAAACGCCACCATCACTCGACTAAAAATGCTACCGCTTCAAACTAGGTTTCAACCGGTTAACTTGAGCCCTCAATAGTACAAAACAGCAGAAGTTTCTATGGTTACTCCAGTAAGCAGGCCAAAAAAAATACAAATCGATTCTGACCTCAAAATCGCGTAAAAACCTCAAAAATCCCCAGTAGCGAAAGGATTAAACTGCACCGTAGCTGTAGCATAATTCCTGTTTGACCATATTCAGCAAAATTCCATGAATACGCTGTTCCAACCTTCCACAACTTACCGATAAGAGGGCTGGAAATGGGAACAACCAATTTGGATGTGCTGACAGTCCTGACGAACATTTGGTCGTCGTTGGATATTTTGCTGGCCTTGATCTGAAGGAAACAATGATCAAAAATGAAACACATTGTTGCTTCTGGGGTTCTAACAGTATAGATATTAGCTGTTAGCACTGGAAAGTGAACGATCGATTTCACTTTGACTTTAAACCCACTTGACCATTGGGAATGTTTCAGGTGAAGAGAAAAATAGTGGCAATCAGAGCCTTAAGGTAATTCCGTAGTTTTGCATCGCACACTCTCTACTGCGCACAATTCTACCATGCGCGAGCTCGCGCACACGGAGAAATTTCAAGTTTAAAAGATGGCGGCCATTTCGATGAAAAACACCATTTTTGAAATGTAAAATGCTCAAACTTACGGCAAATAACTCTGAAAACATCAAACGAGGACTAAAAACACTAACACAGGACTTTTGGGCAAATAGCTAAAAGAGATATCGGCTTTTGTAATACTTTTTCGTCGAAACTCGTCCTAGTCCTCCCTCTGTCAAAGCCTTATTTGGAGGACAAAAATCGCACTTTAGCGAACTGTAGCGACAAAACGAACACAGTGACCTATCGTTTTTATTATATCAAATCAATAAGAGTAAGGTATCCTATCTGATATTTCAATTTTAACAAAAATCTATGTTCCGTTTTTGAGATATTCTTAAATACTTGCCGTAGAAAGCTGTTTTCAAGCCAGTATCAGGGTATGTACTGGTGCCGAAATATCTCTAATATTTGACGACAATTACATTTTCTTGCAAATTTTTAAGGTTTTCATTTTTTGGATGTGTAAAAGATAGAATTGACTTCGACATTTCAATGCTGACAAGGGCTTGATGCAAACCTTAAGGTGAATGTCTTTTGTTCGATTTTCCGTTTTCGAAAATTGCTGGCCCCAAAAATGCTTAAAATTACTGCCATCTAGCCCCAAAACGAACATGGTGATCCCCTTTTTTATTTTATTTTTGGAATCAGTATAGCTTAGTTAATAACTTTACGAAATTTCATTAAAAATATATGTTCGGTTATATTTCTACGGAATTACCTTAACCAAAACGCCACACGTTAGGGCTCTCCAAAAAGTCTTGTGAGTCAATCGAAATTCGAAGTACAATCTATCGTTGATATTTTAACAGCGGATATTTGAGTACCGGTTTGTGGGTTTTACCTGATAAGAGAAACCACGAACATTGGAGGGTACTGAGATTCTCCACGTTCCCTTGGATGGGTTTGGGATGATCCATAATTTTCCTTTATTCATGTTCAGTTTGTGAGGCACAAGTCCTACCACTACCATCAAGTAGGGTGACCCCGGCGTAGTTGAATGTTGCTCTGATTGAAATGATGAGCTTTGAGACACTCTCGTCAACAGGGAAAGTAACATCAGACGAAGATCGCTTCCACAAGTTGGAAGGATCTCTGCGACGACGTCCACTGCCACTACCACCAGATGAAATGATATAGGAATCCATCAAGATCTGCTGCCACTAATGAATCTGCAGGGCTGGAAACGTCGTTGGATATTTTGCTGGCCTTGATCTGAAGGAAACAATGATCAAAAATGAAACACGTTGTTGCTTCTGGGGTTCTAACAGTATAGATATTAGCTGTTAGCACTGGAAAGTGAACGATCGATTGCACTTTGACTTTAAACCCACTTGACCATTGGGAATGTTTCAGGTGAAGAGAAAAATAGTGGCAATCAGAGCCTTAAGGTAATTCCGTAGTTTTGCATCGCACACTCTCTACTGCGCACAATTCTACCATGCGCGAGCTCGCGCACACGGAGAAATTTCAAGTTTAAAAGATGGCGGCCATTTCGATGAAAAACACCATTTTTGAAATGTAAAATGCTCAAACTTACGGCAAATAACTCTGAAAACATCAAACGAGGACTAAAAACACTAACACAGGACTTTTGGGCAAATAGCTAAAAGAGATATCGGCTTTTTTAATACTTTTTCGTCGAAACTCGTCCTAGTCCTCCCTCTGTCAAAGCCTTATTTGGAGGACAAAAATTCGTACTTTAGCGAACTGTAGCGACAAAACGAACACAGTGACCTATCGTTTTTATTATATCAAATCAATAAGAGTAAGGTATCCTATCTGATATTTCAATTTTAACAAAAATCTATGTTCCGTTTTTGAGATATTCTTAAATACTTGCCGTAGAAAGCTGTTTTCAAGCCAGTATCAGGGTATGTACTGGTGCCGAAATATCTCTAATATTTGACGACAATTAAATTTTCTTGCAAATTTTTAAGGTTTTCATTTTTTTGGATGTGTAAAAGATAGAATGACTTCGACATTTCAATGCTGACAAGGGCTTGATGCAAAACCTTAAGGTGAATGTCTTTTGTTCGATTTTCCGTTTTCGAAAATTGCTGGCCCCAAAAATGCTTAAAATTACTGCCATGTAGCCCCAAAACGAACATGGTGACCCCTTTTTTTATTTTTAATTTTTGGAATCAGTATAGCTTAGTTAATAACTTTACGAAATTTCATTAAAAATATATGTTCGGTTATATTTCTACGGAATTACCTTAACCAAAACGCCACACGTTAGGGCTCTCCAAAAAGTCTTGTGAGTCAATCGAAATTCGAAGTACAATCTATCGTTGATATTTTAACAGCGGATATTTGAGTAGCGGTTTGTAGGTTTTACCTGATAAGAGAAACCACGAACATTGGAGGGTACTGAGATTCTCCACGTTCCCTTGGATGGGTTTTGGATGATCCATAATTTTCCTTTATTCATGTTCAGTTTGTGAGGCACAATCCTACCACTACCATCAAGTAGGGTGACCCCGGCGTAGTTGAATGTTGCTCTGATTGAAATGATGAGCTTTGAGACACTCTCGTCAACAGGGAAAGTAACATCAGACGAAGATCGCTTCCACAAGTTGGAAGGATCTCTGCGACGACGTCCACTGCCACTACCACCAGATGAAATGATATAGGATCCATCAAGATCTGCTGCCACTAATGAATCTGCAGGGCTGGAAACGTCGTTGGATATTTTGCTGGCCTTGATCTGAAGGAAACAATGATCAAAAATGAAACACGTTGTTGCTTCTGGGGTTCTAACAGTATAGATATTAGCTGTTAGCACTGGAAAGTGAACGATCGATTGCACTTTGACTTTAAACCCACTTGACCATTGGGAATGTTTCAGGTGAAGAGAAAAATAGTGGCAATCAGAGCCTTAAGGTAATTCCGTAGTTTTGCATCGCACACTCTCTACTGCGCACAATTCTACCATGCGCGAGCTCGCGCACACGGAGAAATTTCAAGTTTAAAAGATGGCGGCCATTTAGATGAAAAACACCATTTTTGAAATGTAAAATGCTCAAACTTACGGTAAATAACTCTGAAAACATCAAACGAGGACTAAAAACACTAACACAGGACTTTTGGGCAAATAGCTAAAAGAGATATCGGCTTTTTTAATACTTTTTCGTCGAAACTCGTCCTAGTCCTCCCTCTGTCAAAGCCTATTTGGAGGACAAAAATTCGTACTTTAGCGAACTGTAGCGACAAAACGAACACAGTGACCTATCGTTTTTATTATATCAAATCAATAAGAGTAAGGTATCCTATCTGATATTTCAATTTTAACAAAAATCTATGTTCCGTTTTTGAGATATTCTTAAATACTTGCCGTAGAAAGCTGTTTTCAAGCCAGTATCAGGGTATGTACTGGTGCCGAAATATCTCTAATATTTGACGACAATTAAATTTTCTTGCAAATTTTTAAGGTTTTCATTTTTTTGGATGTGTAAAAGATAGAATGACTTCGACATTTCAATGCTGACAAGGGCTTGATGCAAAACTTAAGGTGAATGTCTTTTGTTCGATTTTCCGTTTTCGAAAATTGCTGGCCCCAAAAATGCTTAAAATTACTGCCATGTAGCCCCAAAACGAACATGGTGACCCCTTTTTTTATTTTATTTTTGGAATCAGTATAGCTTAGTTAATAACTTTACGAAATTTCATTAAAAATATATGTTCGGTTATATTTCTACGGAATTACCTTAACCAAAACGCCACACGTTAGGGCTCTCCAAAAAGTCTTGTGAGTCAATCGAAATTCGAAGTACAATCTATCGTTGATATTTTAACAGCGGATATTTGAGTAGCGGTTTGTAGGTTTTACCTGATAAGAGAAACCACGAACATTGGAGGGTACTGAGATTCTCCACGTTCCCTTGGATGGGTTTTGGATGATCCATAATTTTCCTTTATTCATGTTCAGTTTGTGAGGCACAATCCTACCACTACCATCAAGTAGGGTGACCCCGGCGTAGTTGAATGTTGCTCTGATTGAAATGATGAGCTTTGAGACACTCTCGTCAACAGGGAAAGTAACATCAGACGAAGATCGCTTCCACAAGTTGGAAGGATCTCTGCGACGACGTCCACTGCCACTACCACCAGATGAAATGATATAGGATCCATCAAGATCTGCTGCCACTAATGAATCTGCAGGGCTGGAAACGTCGTTGGATATTTTGCTGGCCTTGATCTGAAGGAAACAATGATCAAAAATGAAACACGTTGTTGCTTCTGGGGTTCTAACAGTATAGATATTAGCTGTTAGCACTGGAAAGTGAACGATCGATTGCACTTTGACTTTAAACCCACTTGACCATTGGGAATGTTTCAGGTGAAGAGAAAAATAGTGGCAATCAGAGCCTTAAGGTAATTCCGTAGTTTTGCATCGCACACTCTCTACTGCGCACAATTCTACCATGCGCGAGCTCGCGCACACGGAGAAATTTCAAGTTTAAAAGATGGCGGCCATTTCGATGAAAAACACCATTTTTGAAATGTAAAATGCTCAAAATTACGGTAAATAACTCTGAAAACATCAAACGAGGACTAAAAACACTAACACAGGACTTTTGGGCAAATAGCTAAAAGAGATATCGGCTTTTTTAATACTTTTTCGTCGAAACTCGTCCTAGTCCTCCCTCTGTCAAAGCCTATTTGGAGGACAAAATTCGTACTTTAGCGAACTGTAGCGACAAAACGAACACAGTGACCTATCGTTTTTATTATATCAAATCAATAAGAGTAAGGTATCCTATCTGATATTTCAATTTTAACAAAAATCTATGTTCCGTTTTTGAGATATTCTTAAATACTTGCCGTAGAAAGCTGTTTTCAAGCCAGTATCAGGGTATGTACTGGTGCCGAAATATCTCTAATATTTGACGACAATTAAATTTTCTTGCAAATTTTTAAGGTTTTCATTTTTTTGGATGTGTAAAAGATAGAATGACTTCGACATTTCAATGCTGACAAGGGCTTGATGCAAAACTTAAGGTGAATGTCTTTTGTTCGATTTTCCGTTTTCGAAAATTGCTGGCCCCAAAAATGCTTAAAATTACTGCCATGTAGCCCCAAAACGAACATGGTGACCCCTTTTTTTATTTTATTTTTGGAATCAGTATAGCTTAGTTAATAACTTTACGAAATTTCATTAAAAATATATGTTCGGTTATATTTCTACGGAATTACCTTAACCAAAACGCCACACGTTAGGGCTCTCCAAAAAGTCTTGTGAGTCAATCGAAATTCGAAGTACAATCTATCGTTGATATTTTAACAGCGGATATTTGAGTAGCGGTTTGTAGGTTTTACCTGATAAGAGAAACCACGAACATTGGAGGGTACTGAGATTCTCCACGTTCCCTTGGATGGGTTTTGGATGATCCATAATTTTCCTTTATTCATGTTCAGTTTGTGAGGCACAATCCTACCACTACCATCAAGTAGGGTGACCCCGGCGTAGTTGAATGTTGCTCTGATTGAAATGATGAGCTTTGAGACACTCTCGTCAACAGGGAAAGTAACATCAGACGAAGATCGCTTCCACAAGTTGGAAGGATCTCTGCGACGACGTCCACTGCCACTACCACCAGATGAAATGATATAGGATCCATCAAGATCTGCTGCCACTAATGAATCTGCAGGGCTGGAAACGTCGTTGGATATTTTGCTGGCCTTGATCTGAAGGAAACAATGATCAAAAATGAAACACGTTGTTGCTTCTGGGGTTCTAACAGTATAGATATTAGCTGTTAGCACTGGAAAGTGAACGATCGATTGCACTTTGACTTTAAACCCACTTGACCATTGGGAATGTTTCAGGTGAAGAGAAAAATAGTGGCAATCAGAGCCTTAAGGTAATTCCGTAGTTTTGCATCGCACACTCTCTACTGCGCACAATTCTACCATGCGCGAGCTCGCGCACACGGAGAAATTTCAAGTTTAAAAGATGGCGGCCATTTCGATGAAAAACACCATTTTTGAAATGTAAAATGCTCAAAATTACGGTAAATAACTCTGAAAACATCAAACGAGGACTAAAAACACTAACACAGGACTTTTGGGCAAATAGCTAAAAGAGATATCGGCTTTTTTAATACTTTTTCGTCGAAACTCGTCCTAGTCCTCCCTCTGTCAAAGCCTATTTTGAGGACAAAATTCGTACTTTAGCGAACTGTAGCGACAAAACGAACACAGTGACCTATCGTTTTTATTATATCAAATCAATAAGAGTAAGGTATCCTATCTGATATTTCAATTTTAACAAAAATCTATGTTCCGTTTTTGAGATATTCTTAAATACTTGCCGTAGAAAGCTGTTTTCAAGCCAGTATCAGGGTATGTACTGGTGCCGAAATATCTCTAATATTTGACGACAATTAAATTTTCTTGCAAATTTTTAAGGTTTTCATTTTTTTGGATGTGTAAAAGATAGAATGACTTCGACATTTCAATGCTGACAAGGGCTTGATGCAAAACTTAAGGTGAATGTCTTTTGTTCGATTTTCCGTTTTCGAAAATTGCTGGCCCCAAAAATGCTTAAAATTACTGCCATGTAGCCCCAAAACGAACATGGTGACCCCTTTTTTTATTTTATTTTTGGAATCAGTATAGCTTAGTTAATAACTTTACGAAATTTCATTAAAAATATATGTTCGGTTATATTTCTACGGAATTACCTTAACCAAAACGCCACACGTTAGGGCTCTCCAAAAAGTCTTGTGAGTCAATCGAAATTCGAAGTACAATCTATCGTTGATATTTTAACAGCGGATATTTGAGTAGCGGTTTGTAGGTTTTACCTGATAAGAGAAACCACGAACATTGGAGGGTACTGAGATTCTCCACGTTCCCTTGGATGGGTTTTGGATGATCCATAATTTTCCTTTATTCATGTTCAGTTTGTGAGGCACAATCCTACCACTACCATCAAGTAGGGTGACCCCGGCGTAGTTGAATGTTGCTCTGATTGAAATGATGAGCTTTGAGACACTCTCGTCAACAGGGAAAGTAACATCAGACGAAGATCGCTTCCACAAGTTGGAAGGATCTCTGCGACGACGTCCACTGCCACTACCACCAGATGAAATGATATAGGATCCATCAAGATCTGCTGCCACTAATGAATCTGCAGGGCTGGAAACGTCGTTGGATATTTTGCTGGCCTTGATCTGAAGGAAACAATGATCAAAAATGAAACACGTTGTTGCTTCTGGGGTTCTAACAGTATAGATATTAGCTGTTAGCACTGGAAAGTGAACGATCGATTGCACTTTGACTTTAAACCCACTTGACCATTGGGAATGTTTCAGGTGAAGAGAAAAATAGTGGCAATCAGAGCCTTAAGGTAATTCCGTAGTTTTGCATCGCACACTCTCTACTGCGCACAATTCTACCATGCGCGAGCTCGCGCACACGGAGAAATTTCAAGTTTAAAAGATGGCGGCCATTTCGATGAAAAACACCATTTTTGAAATGTAAAATGCTCAAAATTACGGTAAATAACTCTGAAAACATCAAACGAGGACTAAAAACACTAACACAGGACTTTTGGGCAAATAGCTAAAAGAGATATCGGCTTTTTTAATACTTTTTCGTCGAAACTCGTCCTAGTCCTCCCTCTGTCAAAGCCTATTTTGAGGACAAAATTCGTACTTTAGCGAACTGTAGCGACAAAACGAACACAGTGACCTATCGTTTTTATTATATCAAATCAATAAGAGTAAGGTATCCTATCTGATATTTCAATTTTAACAAAAATCTATGTTCCGTTTTTGAGATATTCTTAAATACTTGCCGTAGAAAGCTGTTTTCAAGCCAGTATCAGGGTATGTACTGGTGCCGAAATATCTCTAATATTTGACGACAATTAAATTTTCTTGCAAATTTTTAAGGTTTTCATTTTTTTGGATGTGTAAAAGATAGAATGACTTCGACATTTCAATGCTGACAAGGGCTTGATGCAAAACTTAAGGTGAATGTCTTTTGTTCGATTTTCCGTTTTCGAAAATTGCTGGCCCCAAAAATGCTTAAAATTACTGCCATGTAGCCCCAAAACGAACATGGTGACCCCTTTTTTTATTTTATTTTTGGAATCAGTATAGCTTAGTTAATAACTTTACGAAATTTCATTAAAAATATATGTTCGGTTATATTTCTACGGAATTACCTTAACCAAAACGCCACACGTTAGGGCTCTCCAAAAAGTCTTGTGAGTCAATCGAAATTCGAAGTACAATCTATCGTTGATATTTTAACAGCGGATATTTGAGTAGCGGTTTGTAGGTTTTACCTGATAAGAGAAACCACGAACATTGGAGGGTACTGAGATTCTCCACGTTCCCTTGGATGGGTTTTGGATGATCCATAATTTTCCTTTATTCATGTTCAGTTTGTGAGGCACAATCCTACCACTACCATCAAGTAGGGTGACCCCGGCGTAGTTGAATGTTGCTCTGATTGAAATGATGAGCTTTGAGACACTCTCGTCAACAGGGAAAGTAACATCAGACGAAGATCGCTTCCACAAGTTGGAAGGATCTCTGCGACGACGTCCACTGCCACTACCACCAGATGAAATGATATAGGATCCATCAAGATCTGCTGCCACTAATGAATCTGCAGGGCTGGAAACGTCGTTGGATATTTTGCTGGCCTTGATCTGAAGGAAACAATGATCAAAAATGAAACACGTTGTTGCTTCTGGGGTTCTAACAGTATAGATATTAGCTGTTAGCACTGGAAAGTGAACGATCGATTGCACTTTGACTTTAAACCCACTTGACCATTGGGAATGTTTCAGGTGAAGAGAAAAATAGTGGCAATCAGAGCCTTAAGGTAATTCCGTAGTTTTGCATCGCACACTCTCTACTGCGCACAATTCTACCATGCGCGAGCTCGCGCACACGGAGAAATTTCAAGTTTAAAAGATGGCGGCCATTTCGATGAAAAACACCATTTTTGAAATGTAAAATGCTCAAAATTACGGTAAATAACTCTGAAAACATCAAACGAGGACTAAAAACACTAACACAGGACTTTTGGGCAAATAGCTAAAAGAGATATCGGCTTTTTTAATACTTTTTCGTCGAAACTCGTCCTAGTCCTCCCTCTGTCAAAGCCTATTTTGAGGACAAAATTCGTACTTTAGCGAACTGTAGCGACAAAACGAACACAGTGACCTATCGTTTTTATTATATCAAATCAATAAGAGTAAGGTATCCTATCTGATATTTCAATTTTAACAAAAATCTATGTTCCGTTTTTGAGATATTCTTAAATACTTGCCGTAGAAAGCTGTTTTCAAGCCAGTATCAGGGTATGTACTGGTGCCGAAATATCTCTAATATTTGACGACAATTAAATTTTCTTGCAAATTTTTAAGGTTTTCATTTTTTTGGATGTGTAAAAGATAGAATGACTTCGACATTTCAATGCTGACAAGGGCTTGATGCAAAACTTAAGGTGAATGTCTTTTGTTCGATTTTCCGTTTTCGAAAATTGCTGGCCCCAAAAATGCTTAAAATTACTGCCATGTAGCCCCAAAACGAACATGGTGACCCCTTTTTTTATTTTATTTTTGGAATCAGTATAGCTTAGTTAATAACTTTACGAAATTTCATTAAAAATATATGTTCGGTTATATTTCTACGGAATTACCTTAACCAAAACGCCACACGTTAGGGCTCTCCAAAAAGTCTTGTGAGTCAATCGAAATTCGAAGTACAATCTATCGTTGATATTTTAACAGCGGATATTTGAGTAGCGGTTTGTAGGTTTTACCTGATAAGAGAAACCACGAACATTGGAGGGTACTGAGATTCTCCACGTTCCCTTGGATGGGTTTTGGATGATCCATAATTTTCCTTTATTCATGTTCAGTTTGTGAGGCACAATCCTACCACTACCATCAAGTAGGGTGACCCCGGCGTAGTTGAATGTTGCTCTGATTGAAATGATGAGCTTTGAGACACTCTCGTCAACAGGGAAAGTAACATCAGACGAAGATCGCTTCCACAAGTTGGAAGGATCTCTGCGACGACGTCCACTGCCACTACCACCAGATGAAATGATATAGGATCCATCAAGATCTGCTGCCACTAATGAATCTGCAGGGCTGGAAACGTCGTTGGATATTTTGCTGGCCTTGATCTGAAGGAAACAATGATCAAAAATGAAACACGTTGTTGCTTCTGGGGTTCTAACAGTATAGATATTAGCTGTTAGCACTGGAAAGTGAACGATCGATTGCACTTTGACTTTAAACCCACTTGACCATTGGGAATGTTTCAGGTGAAGAGAAAAATAGTGGCAATCAGAGCCTTAAGGTAATTCCGTAGTTTTGCATCGCACACTCTCTACTGCGCACAATTCTACCATGCGCGAGCTCGCGCACACGGAGAAATTTCAAGTTTAAAAGATGGCGGCCATTTCGATGAAAAACACCATTTTTGAAATGTAAAATGCTCAAAATTACGGTAAATAACTCTGAAAACATCAAACGAGGACTAAAAACACTAACACAGGACTTTTGGGCAAATAGCTAAAAGAGATATCGGCTTTTTTAATACTTTTTCGTCGAAACTCGTCCTAGTCCTCCCTCTGTCAAAGCCTATTTTGAGGACAAAATTCGTACTTTAGCGAACTGTAGCGACAAAACGAACACAGTGACCTATCGTTTTTATTATATCAAATCAATAAGAGTAAGGTATCCTATCTGATATTTCAATTTTAACAAAAATCTATGTTCCGTTTTTGAGATATTCTTAAATACTTGCCGTAGAAAGCTGTTTTCAAGCCAGTATCAGGGTATGTACTGGTGCCGAAATATCTCTAATATTTGACGACAATTAAATTTTCTTGCAAATTTTTAAGGTTTTCATTTTTTTGGATGTGTAAAAGATAGAATGACTTCGACATTTCAATGCTGACAAGGGCTTGATGCAAAACTTAAGGTGAATGTCTTTTGTTCGATTTTCCGTTTTCGAAAATTGCTGGCCCCAAAAATGCTTAAAATTACTGCCATGTAATAATAATAATAATAATAATAATAATAATAATAATTTATTTGTAAAGCGCTTATACAAATCTGCTCTAAGCGCTGAAAATAATAATAAAATTGATAATAATAATTATAACAGTAATAATTGCAAGGTACAGAAATTAATCATAGAAAGCTAACTTAAAAAGGTATGTCTTAAGTTCCCTTTTAAAAGACGTAAGACAGACAATGTTCCGAAGGTTTGTAGGAAGCGAATTCCATAGCATAGGTGCAGAAACCTGAAAAGAACGGTAACCATAGCTTTTTAAATTATAAGAAGACGATGTCAGTAGCATCTTATCAGCAGAACGAAGACATCTAGCAGGTTTGTATTTAGAAATTAAATTGCTTATATAGGACGGAGCTAACCCGTGCAAAGCTTTAAAGGTAAACAAAATAATCTTATAGTTTATACGATAATAAATTGGCAGCCAGTGAAGATTAAAAAGAACAGGAGTAATGTGGTCATGTTTCTTTGATAAGGTGACGAGGCGAGCAGCAGAGTTCTGTACATATTGTAATTTGTCCAGTAGAGTCCTTGGGAGTCCATATAAAAGAGAGTTACAGTTATCAAGGCGCGAGGTTATGAAAGCATGGACAAGAGTTTCAGCAGTCTTCATTGAGATGAATTTACGTATACGGGCAATGTTACGTAGATGATAAAATGACGTTTTACAGATATTATTTACATGAGGTACCATTGACATAGAAGAATCAAAAATAACACCAATGTTCCTTGCTTTAGATGAAGGATGAATCTGATCATTGCCAAAATTAAGAACAGGATGTGACAATTGAGGATTAAATTTCGAGGATATCATAAGGAATTCGGTCTTGTCTTTATTGAGCTTAAGTTTATTTGCAGTCATCCAGACATTAACATCACTAAGGCAGCATTCAATTCTTTTCATAGCATCACTAAGAGACAAATCATCATTGTAGCCCCAAAACGAACATGGTGACCCCTTTTTTTATTTTATTTTTGGAATCAGTATAGCTTAGTTAATAACTTTACGAAATTTCATTAAAAATATATGTTCGGTTATATTTCTACGGAATTACCTTAACCAAAACGCCACACGTTAGGGCTCTCCAAAAAGTCTTGTGAGTCAATCGAAATTCGAAGTACAATCTATCGTTGATATTTTAACAGCGGATATTTGAGTAGCGGTTTGTAGGTTTTACCTGATAAGAGAAACCACGAACATTGGAGGGTACTGAGATTCTCCACGTTCCCTTGGATGGGTTTTGGATGATCCATAATTTTCCTTTATTCATGTTCAGTTTGTGAGGCACAATCCTACCACTACCATCAAGTAGGGTGACCCCGGCGTAGTTGAATGTTGCTCTGATTGAAATGATGAGCTTTGAGACACTCTCGTCAACAGGGAAAGTAACATCAGACGAAGATCGCTTCCACAAGTTGGAAGGATCTCTGCGACGACGTCCACTGCCACTACCACCAGATGAAATGATATAGGATCCATCAAGATCTGCTGCCACTAATGAATCTGCAGGGCTGGAAACGTCGTTGGATATTTTGCTGGCCTTGATCTGAAGGAAACAATGATCAAAAATGAAACACGTTGTTGCTTCTGGGGTTCTAACAGTATAGATATTAGCTGTTAGCACTGGAAAGTGAACGATCGATTGCACTTTGACTTTAAACCCACTTGACCATTGGGAATGTTTCAGGTGAAGAGAAAAATAGTGGCAATCAGAGCCTTAAGGTAATTCCGTAGTTTTGCATCGCACACTCTCTACTGCGCACAATTCTACCATGCGCGAGCTCGCGCACACGGAGAAATTTCAAGTTTAAAAGATGGCGGCCATTTCGATGAAAAACACCATTTTTGAAATGTAAAATGCTCAAAATTACGGTAAATAACTCTGAAAACATCAAACGAGGACTAAAAACACTAACACAGGACTTTTGGGCAAATAGCTAAAAGAGATATCGGCTTTTTTAATACTTTTTCGTCGAAACTCGTCCTAGTCCTCCCTCTGTCAAAGCCTATTTTGAGGACAAAATTCGTACTTTAGCGAACTGTAGCGACAAAACGAACACAGTGACCTATCGTTTTTATTATATCAAATCAATAAGAGTAAGGTATCCTATCTGATATTTCAATTTTAACAAAAATCTATGTTCCGTTTTTGAGATATTCTTAAATACTTGCCGTAGAAAGCTGTTTTCAAGCCAGTATCAGGGTATGTACTGGTGCCGAAATATCTCTAATATTTGACGACAATTAAATTTTCTTGCAAATTTTTAAGGTTTTCATTTTTTTGGATGTGTAAAAGATAGAATGACTTCGACATTTCAATGCTGACAAGGGCTTGATGCAAAACTTAAGGTGAATGTCTTTTGTTCGATTTTCCGTTTTCGAAAATTGCTGGCCCCAAAAATGCTTAAAATTACTGCCATGTAGCCCCAAAACGAACATGGTGACCCCTTTTTTTATTTTATTTTTGGAATCAGTATAGCTTAGTTAATAACTTTACGAAATTTCATTAAAAATATATGTTCGGTTATATTTCTACGGAATTACCTTAACCAAAACGCCACACGTTAGGGCTCTCCAAAAAGTCTTGTGAGTCAATCGAAATTCGAAGTACAATCTATCGTTGATATTTTAACAGCGGATATTTGAGTAGCGGTTTGTAGGTTTTACCTGATAAGAGAAACCACGAACATTGGAGGGTACTGAGATTCTCCACGTTCCCTTGGATGGGTTTTGGATGATCCATAATTTTCCTTTATTCATGTTCAGTTTGTGAGGCACAATCCTACCACTACCATCAAGTAGGGTGACCCCGGCGTAGTTGAATGTTGCTCTGATTGAAATGATGAGCTTTGAGACACTCTCGTCAACAGGGAAAGTAACATCAGACGAAGATCGCTTCCACAAGTTGGAAGGATCTCTGCGACGACGTCCACTGCCACTACCACCAGATGAAATGATATAGGATCCATCAAGATCTGCTGCCACTAATGAATCTGCAGGGCTGGAAACGTCGTTGGATATTTTGCTGGCCTTGATCTGAAGGAAACAATGATCAAAAATGAAACACGTTGTTGCTTCTGGGGTTCTAACAGTATAGATATTAGCTGTTAGCACTGGAAAGTGAACGATCGATTGCACTTTGACTTTAAACCCACTTGACCATTGGGAATGTTTCAGGTGAAGAGAAAAATAGTGGCAATCAGAGCCTTAAGGTAATTCCGTAGTTTTGCATCGCACACTCTCTACTGCGCACAATTCTACCATGCGCGAGCTCGCGCACACGGAGAAATTTCAAGTTTAAAAGATGGCGGCCATTTCGATGAAAAACACCATTTTTGAAATGTAAAATGCTCAAAATTACGGTAAATAACTCTGAAAACATCAAACGAGGACTAAAAACACTAACACAGGACTTTTGGGCAAATAGCTAAAAGAGATATCGGCTTTTTTAATACTTTTTCGTCGAAACTCGTCCTAGTCCTCCCTCTGTCAAAGCCTATTTTGAGGACAAAATTCGTACTTTAGCGAACTGTAGCGACAAAACGAACACAGTGACCTATCGTTTTTATTATATCAAATCAATAAGAGTAAGGTATCCTATCTGATATTTCAATTTTAACAAAAATCTATGTTCCGTTTTTGAGATATTCTTAAATACTTGCCGTAGAAAGCTGTTTTCAAGCCAGTATCAGGGTATGTACTGGTGCCGAAATATCTCTAATATTTGACGACAATTAAATTTTCTTGCAAATTTTTAAGGTTTTCATTTTTTTGGATGTGTAAAAGATAGAATGACTTCGACATTTCAATGCTGACAAGGGCTTGATGCAAAACTTAAGGTGAATGTCTTTTGTTCGATTTTCCGTTTTCGAAAATTGCTGGCCCCAAAAATGCTTAAAATTACTGCCATGTAGCCCCAAAACGAACATGGTGACCCCTTTTTTTATTTTATTTTTGGAATCAGTATAGCTTAGTTAATAACTTTACGAAATTTCATTAAAAATATATGTTCGGTTATATTTCTACGGAATTACCTTAACCAAAACGCCACACGTTAGGGCTCTCCAAAAAGTCTTGTGAGTCAATCGAAATTCGAAGTACAATCTATCGTTGATATTTTAACAGCGGATATTTGAGTAGCGGTTTGTAGGTTTTACCTGATAAGAGAAACCACGAACATTGGAGGGTACTGAGATTCTCCACGTTCCCTTGGATGGGTTTTGGATGATCCATAATTTTCCTTTATTCATGTTCAGTTTGTGAGGCACAATCCTACCACTACCATCAAGTAGGGTGACCCCGGCGTAGTTGAATGTTGCTCTGATTGAAATGATGAGCTTTGAGACACTCTCGTCAACAGGGAAAGTAACATCAGACGAAGATCGCTTCCACAAGTTGGAAGGATCTCTGCGACGACGTCCACTGCCACTACCACCAGATGAAATGATATAGGATCCATCAAGATCTGCTGCCACTAATGAATCTGCAGGGCTGGAAACGTCGTTGGATATTTTGCTGGCCTTGATCTGAAGGAAACAATGATCAAAAATGAAACACGTTGTTGCTTCTGGGGTTCTAACAGTATAGATATTAGCTGTTAGCACTGGAAAGTGAACGATCGATTGCACTTTGACTTTAAACCCACTTGACCATTGGGAATGTTTCAGGTGAAGAGAAAAATAGTGGCAATCAGAGCCTTAAGGTAATTCCGTAGTTTTGCATCGCACACTCTCTACTGCGCACAATTCTACCATGCGCGAGCTCGCGCACACGGAGAAATTTCAAGTTTAAAAGATGGCGGCCATTTCGATGAAAAACACCATTTTTGAAATGTAAAATGCTCAAAATTACGGTAAATAACTCTGAAAACATCAAACGAGGACTAAAAACACTAACACAGGACTTTTGGGCAAATAGCTAAAAGAGATATCGGCTTTTTTAATACTTTTTCGTCGAAACTCGTCCTAGTCCTCCCTCTGTCAAAGCCTATTTTGAGGACAAAATTCGTACTTTAGCGAACTGTAGCGACAAAACGAACACAGTGACCTATCGTTTTTATTATATCAAATCAATAAGAGTAAGGTATCCTATCTGATATTTCAATTTTAACAAAAATCTATGTTCCGTTTTTGAGATATTCTTAAATACTTGCCGTAGAAAGCTGTTTTCAAGCCAGTATCAGGGTATGTACTGGTGCCGAAATATCTCTAATATTTGACGACAATTAAATTTTCTTGCAAATTTTTAAGGTTTTCATTTTTTTGGATGTGTAAAAGATAGAATGACTTCGACATTTCAATGCTGACAAGGGCTTGATGCAAAACTTAAGGTGAATGTCTTTTGTTCGATTTTCCGTTTTCGAAAATTGCTGGCCCCAAAAATGCTTAAAATTACTGCCATGTAGCCCCAAAACGAACATGGTGACCCCTTTTTTTTATTTATTTTTGGAATCAGTATAGCTTAGTTAATAACTTTACGAAATTTCATTAAAAATATATGTTCGGTTATATTTCTACGGAATTACCTTAACCAAAACGCCACACGTTAGGGCTCTCCAAAAAGTCTTGTGAGTCAATCGAAATTCGAAGTACAATCTATCGTTGATATTTTAACAGCGGATATTTGAGTAGCGGTTTGTAGGTTTTACCTGATAAGAGAAACCACGAACATTGGAGGGTACTGAGATTCTCCACGTTCCCTTGGATGGGTTTTGGATGATCCATAATTTTCCTTTATTCATGTTCAGTTTGTGAGGCACAATCCTACCACTACCATCAAGTAGGGTGACCCCGGCGTAGTTGAATGTTGCTCTGATTGAAATGATGAGCTTTGAGACACTCTCGTCAACAGGGAAAGTAACATCAGACGAAGATCGCTTCCACAAGTTGGAAGGATCTCTGCGACGACGTCCACTGCCACTACCACCAGATGAAATGATATAGGATCCATCAAGATCTGCTGCCACTAATGAATCTGCAGGGCTGGAAACGTCGTTGGATATTTTGCTGGCCTTGATCTGAAGGAAACAATGATCAAAAATGAAACACGTTGTTGCTTCTGGGGTTCTAACAGTATAGATATTAGCTGTTAGCACTGGAAAGTGAACGATCGATTGCACTTTGACTTTAAACCCACTTGACCATTGGGAATGTTTCAGGTGAAGAGAAAAATAGTGGCAATCAGAGCCTTAAGGTAATTCCGTAGTTTTGCATCGCACACTCTCTACTGCGCACAATTCTACCATGCGCGAGCTCGCGCACACGGAGAAATTTCAAGTTTAAAAGATGGCGGCCATTTCGATGAAAAACACCATTTTTGAAATGTAAAATGCTCAAAATTACGGTAAATAACTCTGAAAACATCAAACGAGGACTAAAAACACTAACACAGGACTTTTGGGCAAATAGCTAAAAGAGATATCGGCTTTTTTAATACTTTTTCGTCGAAACTCGTCCTAGTCCTCCCTCTGTCAAAGCCTATTTTGAGGACAAAATTCGTACTTTAGCGAACTGTAGCGACAAAACGAACACAGTGACCTATCGTTTTTATTATATCAAATCAATAAGAGTAAGGTATCCTATCTGATATTTCAATTTTAACAAAAATCTATGTTCCGTTTTTGAGATATTCTTAAATACTTGCCGTAGAAAGCTGTTTTCAAGCCAGTATCAGGGTATGTACTGGTGCCGAAATATCTCTAATATTTGACGACAATTAAATTTTCTTGCAAATTTTTAAGGTTTTCATTTTTTTGGATGTGTAAAAGATAGAATGACTTCGACATTTCAATGCTGACAAGGGCTTGATGCAAAACTTAAGGTGAATGTCTTTTGTTCGATTTTCCGTTTTCGAAAATTGCTGGCCCCAAAAATGCTTAAAATTACTGCCATGTAGCCCCAAAACGAACATGGTGACCCCTTTTTTTATTTTATTTTTGGAATCAGTATAGCTTAGTTAATAACTTTACGAAATTTCATTAAAAATATATGTTCGGTTATATTTCTACGGAATTACCTTAACCAAAACGCCACACGTTAGGGCTCTCCAAAAAGTCTTGTGAGTCAATCGAAATTCGAAGTACAATCTATCGTTGATATTTTAACAGCGGATATTTGAGTAGCGGTTTGTAGGTTTTACCTGATAAGAGAAACCACGAACATTGGAGGGTACTGAGATTCTCCACGTTCCCTTGGATGGGTTTTGGATGATCCATAATTTTCCTTTATTCATGTTCAGTTTGTGAGGCACAATCCTACCACTACCATCAAGTAGGGTGACCCCGGCGTAGTTGAATGTTGCTCTGATTGAAATGATGAGCTTTGAGACACTCTCGTCAACAGGGAAAGTAACATCAGACGAAGATCGCTTCCACAAGTTGGAAGGATCTCTGCGACGACGTCCACTGCCACTACCACCAGATGAAATGATATAGGATCCATCAAGATCTGCTGCCACTAATGAATCTGCAGGGCTGGAAACGTCGTTGGATATTTTGCTGGCCTTGATCTGAAGGAAACAATGATCAAAAATGAAACACGTTGTTGCTTCTGGGGTTCTAACAGTATAGATATTAGCTGTTAGCACTGGAAAGTGAACGATCGATTGCACTTTGACTTTAAACCCACTTGACCATTGGGAATGTTTCAGGTGAAGAGAAAAATAGTGGCAATCAGAGCCTTAAGGTAATTCCGTAGTTTTGCATCGCACACTCTCTACTGCGCACAATTCTACCATGCGCGAGCTCGCGCACACGGAGAAATTTCAAGTTTAAAAGATGGCGGCCATTTCGATGAAAAACACCATTTTTGAAATGTAAAATGCTCAAAATTACGGTAAATAACTCTGAAAACATCAAACGAGGACTAAAAACACTAACACAGGACTTTTGGGCAAATAGCTAAAAGAGATATCGGCTTTTTTAATACTTTTTCGTCGAAACTCGTCCTAGTCCTCCCTCTGTCAAAGCCTATTTTGAGGACAAAATTCGTACTTTAGCGAACTGTAGCGACAAAACGAACACAGTGACCTATCGTTTTTATTATATCAAATCAATAAGAGTAAGGTATCCTATCTGATATTTCAATTTTAACAAAAATCTATGTTCCGTTTTTGAGATATTCTTAAATACTTGCCGTAGAAAGCTGTTTTCAAGCCAGTATCAGGGTATGTACTGGTGCCGAAATATCTCTAATATTTGACGACAATTAAATTTTCTTGCAAATTTTTAAGGTTTTCATTTTTTTGGATGTGTAAAAGATAGAATGACTTCGACATTTCAATGCTGACAAGGGCTTGATGCAAAACTTAAGGTGAATGTCTTTTGTTCGATTTTCCGTTTTCGAAAATTGCTGGCCCCAAAAATGCTTAAAATTACTGCCATGTAGCCCCAAAACGAACATGGTGACCCCTTTTTTTATTTTATTTTTGGAATCAGTATAGCTTAGTTAATAACTTTACGAAATTTCATTAAAAATATATGTTCGGTTATATTTCTACGGAATTACCTTAACCAAAACGCCACACGTTAGGGCTCTCCAAAAAGTCTTGTGAGTCAATCGAAATTCGAAGTACAATCTATCGTTGATATTTTAACAGCGGATATTTGAGTAGCGGTTTGTAGGTTTTACCTGATAAGAGAAACCACGAACATTGGAGGGTACTGAGATTCTCCACGTTCCCTTGGATGGGTTTTGGATGATCCATAATTTTCCTTTATTCATGTTCAGTTTGTGAGGCACAATCCTACCACTACCATCAAGTAGGGTGACCCCGGCGTAGTTGAATGTTGCTCTGATTGAAATGATGAGCTTTGAGACACTCTCGTCAACAGGGAAAGTAACATCAGACGAAGATCGCTTCCACAAGTTGGAAGGATCTCTGCGACGACGTCCACTGCCACTACCACCAGATGAAATGATATAGGATCCATCAAGATCTGCTGCCACTAATGAATCTGCAGGGCTGGAAACGTCGTTGGATATTTTGCTGGCCTTGATCTGAAGGAAACAATGATCAAAAATGAAACACGTTGTTGCTTCTGGGGTTCTAACAGTATAGATATTAGCTGTTAGCACTGGAAAGTGAACGATCGATTGCACTTTGACTTTAAACCCACTTGACCATTGGGAATGTTTCAGGTGAAGAGAAAAATAGTGGCAATCAGAGCCTTAAGGTAATTCCGTAGTTTTGCATCGCACACTCTCTACTGCGCACAATTCTACCATGCGCGAGCTCGCGCACACGGAGAAATTTCAAGTTTAAAAGATGGCGGCCATTTCGATGAAAAACACCATTTTTGAAATGTAAAATGCTCAAAATTACGGTAAATAACTCTGAAAACATCAAACGAGGACTAAAAACACTAACACAGGACTTTTGGGCAAATAGCTAAAAGAGATATCGGCTTTTTTAATACTTTTTCGTCGAAACTCGTCCTAGTCCTCCCTCTGTCAAAGCCTATTTTGAGGACAAAATTCGTACTTTAGCGAACTGTAGCGACAAAACGAACACAGTGACCTATCGTTTTTATTATATCAAATCAATAAGAGTAAGGTATCCTATCTGATATTTCAATTTTAACAAAAATCTATGTTCCGTTTTTGAGATATTCTTAAATACTTGCCGTAGAAAGCTGTTTTCAAGCCAGTATCAGGGTATGTACTGGTGCCGAAATATCTCTAATATTTGACGACAATTAAATTTTCTTGCAAATTTTTAAGGTTTTCATTTTTTTGGATGTGTAAAAGATAGAATGACTTCGACATTTCAATGCTGACAAGGGCTTGATGCAAAACTTAAGGTGAATGTCTTTTGTTCGATTTTCCGTTTTCGAAAATTGCTGGCCCCAAAAATGCTTAAAATTACTGCCATGTAGCCCCAAAACGAACATGGTGACCCCTTTTTTTATTTTATTTTTGGAATCAGTATAGCTTAGTTAATAACTTTACGAAATTTCATTAAAAATATATGTTCGGTTATATTTCTACGGAATTACCTTAACCAAAACGCCACACGTTAGGGCTCTCCAAAAAGTCTTGTGAGTCAATCGAAATTCGAAGTACAATCTATCGTTGATATTTTAACAGCGGATATTTGAGTAGCGGTTTGTAGGTTTTACCTGATAAGAGAAACCACGAACATTGGAGGGTACTGAGATTCTCCACGTTCCCTTGGATGGGTTTTGGATGATCCATAATTTTCCTTTATTCATGTTCAGTTTGTGAGGCACAATCCTACCACTACCATCAAGTAGGGTGACCCCGGCGTAGTTGAATGTTGCTCTGATTGAAATGATGAGCTTTGAGACACTCTCGTCAACAGGGAAAGTAACATCAGACGAAGATCGCTTCCACAAGTTGGAAGGATCTCTGCGACGACGTCCACTGCCACTACCACCAGATGAAATGATATAGGATCCATCAAGATCTGCTGCCACTAATGAATCTGCAGGGCTGGAAACGTCGTTGGATATTTTGCTGGCCTTGATCTGAAGGAAACAATGATCAAAAATGAAACACGTTGTTGCTTCTGGGGTTCTAACAGTATAGATATTAGCTGTTAGCACTGGAAAGTGAACGATCGATTGCACTTTGACTTTAAACCCACTTGACCATTGGGAATGTTTCAGGTGAAGAGAAAAATAGTGGCAATCAGAGCCTTAAGGTAATTCCGTAGTTTTGCATCGCACACTCTCTACTGCGCACAATTCTACCATGCGCGAGCTCGCGCACACGGAGAAATTTCAAGTTTAAAAGATGGCGGCCATTTCGATGAAAAACACCATTTTTGAAATGTAAAATGCTCAAAATTACGGTAAATAACTCTGAAAACATCAAACGAGGACTAAAAACACTAACACAGGACTTTTGGGCAAATAGCTAAAAGAGATATCGGCTTTTTTAATACTTTTTCGTCGAAACTCGTCCTAGTCCTCCCTCTGTCAAAGCCTATTTTGAGGACAAAATTCGTACTTTAGCGAACTGTAGCGACAAAACGAACACAGTGACCTATCGTTTTTATTATATCAAATCAATAAGAGTAAGGTATCCTATCTGATATTTCAATTTTAACAAAAATCTATGTTCCGTTTTTGAGATATTCTTAAATACTTGCCGTAGAAAGCTGTTTTCAAGCCAGTATCAGGGTATGTACTGGTGCCGAAATATCTCTAATATTTGACGACAATTAAATTTTCTTGCAAATTTTTAAGGTTTTCATTTTTTTGGATGTGTAAAAGATAGAATGACTTCGACATTTCAATGCTGACAAGGGCTTGATGCAAAACTTAAGGTGAATGTCTTTTGTTCGATTTTCCGTTTTCGAAAATTGCTGGCCCCAAAAATGCTTAAAATTACTGCCATGTAGCCCCAAAACGAACATGGTGACCCCTTTTTTTATTTTATTTTTGGAATCAGTATAGCTTAGTTAATAACTTTACGAAATTTCATTAAAAATATATGTTCGGTTATATTTCTACGGAATTACCTTAACCAAAACGCCACACGTTAGGGCTCTCCAAAAAGTCTTGTGAGTCAATCGAAATTCGAAGTACAATCTATCGTTGATATTTTAACAGCGGATATTTGAGTAGCGGTTTGTAGGTTTTACCTGATAAGAGAAACCACGAACATTGGAGGGTACTGAGATTCTCCACGTTCCCTTGGATGGGTTTTGGATGATCCATAATTTTCCTTTATTCATGTTCAGTTTGTGAGGCACAATCCTACCACTACCATCAAGTAGGGTGACCCCGGCGTAGTTGAATGTTGCTCTGATTGAAATGATGAGCTTTGAGACACTCTCGTCAACAGGGAAAGTAACATCAGACGAAGATCGCTTCCACAAGTTGGAAGGATCTCTGCGACGACGTCCACTGCCACTACCACCAGATGAAATGATATAGGATCCATCAAGATCTGCTGCCACTAATGAATCTGCAGGGCTGGAAACGTCGTTGGATATTTTGCTGGCCTTGATCTGAAGGAAACAATGATCAAAAATGAAACACGTTGTTGCTTCTGGGGTTCTAACAGTATAGATATTAGCTGTTAGCACTGGAAAGTGAACGATCGATTGCACTTTGACTTTAAACCCACTTGACCATTGGGAATGTTTCAGGTGAAGAGAAAAATAGTGGCAATCAGAGCCTTAAGGTAATTCCGTAGTTTTGCATCGCACACTCTCTACTGCGCACAATTCTACCATGCGCGAGCTCGCGCACACGGAGAAATTTCAAGTTTAAAAGATGGCGGCCATTTCGATGAAAAACACCATTTTTGAAATGTAAAATGCTCAAAATTACGGTAAATAACTCTGAAAACATCAAACGAGGACTAAAAACACTAACACAGGACTTTTGGGCAAATAGCTAAAAGAGATATCGGCTTTTTTAATACTTTTTCGTCGAAACTCGTCCTAGTCCTCCCTCTGTCAAAGCCTATTTTGAGGACAAAATTCGTACTTTAGCGAACTGTAGCGACAAAACGAACACAGTGACCTATCGTTTTTATTATATCAAATCAATAAGAGTAAGGTATCCTATCTGATATTTCAATTTTAACAAAAATCTATGTTCCGTTTTTGAGATATTCTTAAATACTTGCCGTAGAAAGCTGTTTTCAAGCCAGTATCAGGGTATGTACTGGTGCCGAAATATCTCTAATATTTGACGACAATTAAATTTTCTTGCAAATTTTTAAGGTTTTCATTTTTTTGGATGTGTAAAAGATAGAATGACTTCGACATTTCAATGCTGACAAGGGCTTGATGCAAAACTTAAGGTGAATGTCTTTTGTTCGATTTTCCGTTTTCGAAAATTGCTGGCCCCAAAAATGCTTAAAATTACTGCCATGTAGCCCCAAAACGAACATGGTGACCCCTTTTTTTATTTTATTTTTGGAATCAGTATAGCTTAGTTAATAACTTTACGAAATTTCATTAAAAATATATGTTCGGTTATATTTCTACGGAATTACCTTAACCAAAACGCCACACGTTAGGGCTCTCCAAAAAGTCTTGTGAGTCAATCGAAATTCGAAGTACAATCTATCGTTGATATTTTAACAGCGGATATTTGAGTAGCGGTTTGTAGGTTTTACCTGATAAGAGAAACCACGAACATTGGAGGGTACTGAGATTCTCCACGTTCCCTTGGATGGGTTTTGGATGATCCATAATTTTCCTTTATTCATGTTCAGTTTGTGAGGCACAATCCTACCACTACCATCAAGTAGGGTGACCCCGGCGTAGTTGAATGTTGCTCTGATTGAAATGATGAGCTTTGAGACACTCTCGTCAACAGGGAAAGTAACATCAGACGAAGATCGCTTCCACAAGTTGGAAGGATCTCTGCGACGACGTCCACTGCCACTACCACCAGATGAAATGATATAGGATCCATCAAGATCTGCTGCCACTAATGAATCTGCAGGGCTGGAAACGTCGTTGGATATTTTGCTGGCCTTGATCTGAAGGAAACAATGATCAAAAATGAAACACGTTGTTGCTTCTGGGGTTCTAACAGTATAGATATTAGCTGTTAGCACTGGAAAGTGAACGATCGATTGCACTTTGACTTTAAACCCACTTGACCATTGGGAATGTTTCAGGTGAAGAGAAAAATAGTGGCAATCAGAGCCTTAAGGTAATTCCGTAGTTTTGCATCGCACACTCTCTACTGCGCACAATTCTACCATGCGCGAGCTCGCGCACACGGAGAAATTTCAAGTTTAAAAGATGGCGGCCATTTCGATGAAAAACACCATTTTTGAAATGTAAAATGCTCAAAATTACGGTAAATAACTCTGAAAACATCAAACGAGGACTAAAAACACTAACACAGGACTTTTGGGCAAATAGCTAAAAGAGATATCGGCTTTTTTAATACTTTTTCGTCGAAACTCGTCCTAGTCCTCCCTCTGTCAAAGCCTATTTTGAGGACAAAATTCGTACTTTAGCGAACTGTAGCGACAAAACGAACACAGTGACCTATCGTTTTTATTATATCAAATCAATAAGAGTAAGGTATCCTATCTGATATTTCAATTTTAACAAAAATCTATGTTCCGTTTTTGAGATATTCTTAAATACTTGCCGTAGAAAGCTGTTTTCAAGCCAGTATCAGAGTATGTACTGGTGCCGAAATATCTCTAATATTTGACGACAATTAAATTTTCTTGCAAATTTTTAAGGTTTTCATTTTTTTGGATGTGTAAAAGATAGAATGACTTCGACATTTCAATGCTGACAAGGGCTTGATGCAAAACTTAAGGTGAATGTCTTTTGTTCGATTTTCCGTTTTCGAAAATTGCTGGCCCCAAAAATGCTTCAAATTACTGCCATCTAGCCCAAAAACGAACATGGTGACCCCTTTTTTTATTTTATTTTTGGAATCAGTATAGCTTAGTTAATAACTTTACGAAATTTCATTAAAAATATATGTTCGGTTATATTTCTACGGAATTACCTTAACCAAAACGCCACACGTTAGGACTCTCCAAAAAGTCTTGTGAGTCAATCGAAATTCGAAGTACAATCTATCGATCGTTGATATTTTAACAGCTGATATTTGAGTAGCGGTTTGTAGGTTTTACCTGATAAGAGAAACCACGAACATTGGAGGGTACTGAGATTCTCCACGTTCCCTTGGATGGGCTTTCAATGATCGATAATTTTCCTTTATTAAACAGTTGAGGAGCATCTCAATATCTTAGACATTACAATTTTGTATAATTATTGTCAATATCCCTTAGGTGTGTCTATTTTTAAGAATTGGATGAACTATCAAAGGGAATTCAACAAAGGGAGGACACTGCATGTAAAAGACGTCGTTGGTATTTGGATTGCAACTAGAATATTGTTTTGTCTCAAACCAAATAAATTCCAAGTTCAATAATAGGAATGTTTGTCAGAGAGGGTGACCCTATGTAGTTGGGATGACTTTGTTGTCTTCTTTTCTCTGGGGCACACAAAAGACGTACAAGCTATCGTATCCCGAGGGGCCCGAACAGGTGAAATACTGATATGCAGAAAGGTGCTTATTATGGTATTGTTTCAACTATTCGTTTTATTGGGTAAAGCAGAAGTAATCGCTTGGAGAAAAGCACTGATATACTTAAATTTTTGTAATTTTTCTTGAAGGTTAACGTAAGTTTTTCGGTCTAGCCTCTAATCGAACATGATTTCAGCCAGTCGCATGTGGAAAATCCTTACAAGTTGTGGTAAAAGAAACATAACTTACCTGCAGCTCTAGCGCCACCAACGGCCATTAAAACAAATAAAAGAGTCAACATCTTTTAACCACCCTGTGAACAAAAACGGGTGAATATTGAAAGCTGGAATACATGCCGGCATGCAGATTATATTTAAGGAATATAAAACGCGCGCGCATATCTCTGTACTGTGATATAAACACGATGCATGGAAGATGTAGAGCAAGAGAAAAGCAAGATTAGGAACACGAGGCGTAGCCGAGTGTTTCTCTTGCTTTTCGAGTGCTCTACATCTTCCAGAGTGGGGTTTATTTGGAATACATGACTTCGAAAAATAAAACGTTTTGTACGTGAAACTGTGCTTAAGTTTGAACAAAACTCAAGTACAATGCATCTGTGATTACATTTGTGAACTTTTTGCACTACTTTTTCTGGCAACCCTACATTATGTGTAACACGTGACAACTCAAGTTGAGGACTGGAATGTTTTGATAGAAAAATTGACAGTAAAATCAAACTGAAAAAGAATTTTGCATGCAAGCTAAAGTTCATTGTTTTAAATCATAAATTGTTTTACAATTTCATCTAAAATGTATAATTATAAAGTCCGAGGTTACTTTGAGTCCTTCGGTAAAAAGTGAAAAGTTAATTCATTTTTTTATGCCAGTTTTTTTTTATGTTTTGATTATAATTTATAGCTGCCTCTAAAGCACATATTGCCAACAGGTAGATTTTTATATATTTTTTTAATCTGTAACTTGAAATTGGACAGTTTACCAAATAATGAAGATAAGTGCTCGAAATATTGTATTTAGAGGCAACTATATAATTAATAAGTAACAGGACTCCATGCTTGTACAATTTGAAAATAATTGAACTGAAATAAAATTCCTCTTTGGAATTTTCTTCGTCCAATTATTTTCAAATTGGACAGCATGGAGTCCTATTACATATACTAATTTTAACAAGGTCAAAATTGCATTATCAATATAACCTTGAAAAGAGAATTCTTGTTTTGTGTGAAGGCAACAAAGCTCAACAATACAGCTAACACGCCAAAATATTGTCAAGACAGAAAATCAAAATATTATGTTCTGCAATCATTGTCTAGTTTAATTGATGGATGTTGAACTGAATGGCCTAGTATTTATGTGAATAAACTCAGTTTTGGAGGACTTTTGCTATCTATTTCTGAGAATTGTGAACCACTACCACAAGGTCAATTACAATCTGACTGAATCGTATCTGAATAGATATATTGTATCACTGTAATAACGGTGACTGAACGTAAAAGCCTTATAATTCTCATAGGAGACTGAAAGGCAAAAGCATATCCGAAACCGAAAGCAAATGCTAAAAAGCTTGAGCTGTAATTCATTTCAACTTTTTCAACAAAATGCAATCTTTGTTTGACTATTACCACAGGAAGCCCAATTCATATAAATTGCTTAACGTCCAAAAATAAAATATCTAAAATTAACAAATATTTATTTAAAAGGGAGCTCCGTAATTAGGTAGTACCTAATTTTTATATTATAATCTTCCAATTTCGCAGACTAATGTATCATATATCTTAACGACATTTTTTTTTCGCCAATACGGAATAGTCGAGTTTCCCATTACCAGAAACCGCTGAGCTTTCTGGCAAAAGGTGCATTTATACAGGCTTAGCCTCGAGTCAAAGGTAAATTATTCAAAATAGCAGCGAGAAAAATGCAAAATTGTTGCTAAAGAACAACATTAAAATCGAGTTTATTCCCGTGGGTTTTCTTGGAAAGGAGGCTAAGGCAGGCTAAGGCTGTATAAATGGGCCTTTTGTCAGAAAGCTCAGCGGTCTCTAATAATGGGAAACTGGACTATTATTAAACTTTGGAGCCTAAAAGCTTCACCTTACCAGGAAACGATCAACGGCAAATAGAATCACGTGCCCCTTTATTTTTCCCGTCTAGCGTTGCGCGTTTGGCACGTAAACAACTGACGGTGATTTTCCACGTTTACGCGAAATGAATGATTCGCACGTTAAAATGGATCGTTTCCCGTGTACGCGTGGCACGGATTTCGATTTATTCAAGATGTCGGTAAGCGAGTTGAAGATGGCGGGAAAGGACAAGAGCAAGTTTTAAAAAATGGTATACCTTATTACTCAACGATCTGTGCTCGTTTTTATGTATTTCATAAACAATCGTGGAGTCTGTCGTTAGTTTTAGACATGAAAGCTAGACGTTGTTCATGGCGTATCTAATCCCAAAACGGGCTGTTTTCAAGTGTTTTTGTTTTTATGGCCAACCATTTTGTTCATAATCAACAATTTTGAAAACATTCTGCATCAATTATAAGCTTAAAGATCTATCAGACTCCCTGATTTTCCTGCCAAGAAAACTAAAAAATGTGAATGTTTTATAAAGCAAGCATGTAAAACGAGCCATTTTTCATCATTCCACGAGTCTTCTAAATTCATGAATAATAAATGAGTTCAAACAAAGAAAAATTCCTTCTATGACTGTGTCTTAAATACTTATCAAGTTCTTGCATAGATTAATCAACTTTTGCTTTTCGTTCATCTAATATCTATCCATATGAAGATGATAGATGAAATTGAGAAGATAGATGAAAAATTCGTCCTCGTGTTTCATCAGCGTATCAAAACACCTCGAAGTGCGCCAAATACTTCGGCTACGCCTCGTTTTTCAACCTAGTTTGATTTCCTGCATTTTATCCATTTACACCAAAAATTTTGATTTTGAAACAGTGGGGTCGAATTTTGTTGAAAAAATCTACCCTGTTTGGCAGAGGTTTCGTTATTTTCCCCCTCTAACGAAACCTCTGCCAAGCAGGGTACCAAAAAACAGATTTATAGCTGAAAAAAGAGTAAGTTCTTAAAACGTTATTGCAATTGAACGCGATTCGAAGAAAGTTGTGACCAAAAGGGGTTAATTAGTTAATTAATGTCAAATATCTTCTGAATTTTTTTAAGTCACCTGAAGAACAGCTTTCAAGATGGTTGTAAGAGTGAAATGTTTTCGACTGTTGCAAATCATTGTAAAAAACTTCATAATTCAGGACAGTATAAGGTTAGAAAACATAAAATGAACTTGGATCAGGTCGTAGTGATAAATTTGTGTGGCTTTGATATTCGTGCACTGGCCGCACAAATTTCATTTGAAATTTGAAACGTGTCCGTAGCCCCAAGCACTTTCCTGGGATCTTTCGTCTTGCTGCTCTTTTCCATTCTTACCAACTTTCTAGGGTTTTTTCCCTCTCCACTGAACAGCTATCGAAAACGTTTTCATTCTAAGTAAATATAAACTACTAAAAGCTGTTCCTCTTCAACACTTTTGTCTTCACTTCGCCTTGACTTAAGGTAGCTCGGTCTAGTTTTTTTCACGGTCAACTAGCGACGTTTAAACAGCCGTAGCTCCCGCTCCAGAGCGTCTTTTGCCAAGATCTTTTCACACTTGTCTAGATATAGAATGAAGTTTTTAAAAAAGTATATTTTATTGAAATCCGTTTTATTTTAGTGAAGAAATCATTATGTCGTCTTCTTTACTTAAAACTCATTTTCGAGAAAAATCGGTCTAAACTTTTAGAGCCACATATCCAACGGTAAAGTTGTTAGTTAGGTCTACATTCTGAGGAAGTGACAAAAAAATCGTACTCATAGTTTTTGAATAAAAACGGTTTTATTTTTTTGTATACAAAAATTCATATGTTTTGTACTATTTACGATAACAACCTACTCTGACAAGAAACAACAAAATCCTTGCTCCCAGTTATTGCCAGGACTTAGTTCTACACTTTCTGTGATTTTCAATAGATTCAACCAAGACAATGATTTTTAAGAGTGGTACAAGTCATGTAATATTTTTTGTTCATTTTCTCGCAAAACCTGAAATGTTTGCTTCTGAACGCGCTAATTCAAAAATCGTCTATGAATTTTCTTTTAATTTCCGCTATTAATTATTCAGAATATGTCCAATTATGTCCAAGTTGGTAATCGAAAGAATACCTCTAAGGTGCTCAAATAAAATTTCAAACTTAGGTATATTTGCATTTGCTTCTGCCGCGGCTGTTTTGCTAAAGCAGTGTTAATTTCGCCGTGTAGTTTGAGTCACACATATTTGCATGCTTTTTCTGTTGTCACATTACGCACGTGCTGATCGACCGTGCGGAAATATTCAATTCGACGACAGGCTCACAATTTTGCATATTGACAGTTTTTTGACAAAATATCAGCTTGTCTTTTGCGGCGGTGGTTATATGCCTTCTTCAACATTTTCTTTCCACAACAGCAATTTTACTAAGACTTCTGTCGTCGAATTGAATATTTCCGCACGGTCGATCAGCACGTGCGTAATGTGACAACAGAAAAAGCATGCAAATATGTGTGACTCAAATTACACGGCGAAATCAACACTGCTTTAGCAAAACAGCCGCGGCAGAAGCAAATGCAAATATACCTAAGTTTGAAATTTTATTTGAGCACCTTAGAGGTATTCTTTCGATTACCAACTTGGAACCATAATTGGACATATTCTGAATAATTAATAGCGGAAATTAAAAGAAAATTCATAGACGATTTTTGAATTAGCGCGTTCAGAAGCAAAAATTTCAGGTTTTGCGAGAAAATGAACAAAAATATTACATGACTTGTACCACTCTTAAAAATCATTGTCTTGGCTGAATCTATTGAAAATCACAGAAAGTGTAGAACTAAGTCCTGGCAATAACTGGGAGCAAGGATTTTGTTGTTTCTTGTCAGAGTAGGTTGTTATCGTAAATAGTACAAAACATATGAATTTTTGTATACAAAAAAATAAAACCGTTTTTATTCAAAAACTATGAGTACGATTTTTTTGTCACTTCCTCAGAATGTAGACCTAACTAACAACTTTACCGTTGGATATGTGGCTCTAAAAGTTTAGACCGATTTTTCTCGAAAATGAGTTTTAAGTAAAGAAGACGACATAATGATTTCTTCACTAAAATAAAACGGATTTCAATAAAATATACTTTTTTAAAAACTTCATTCTATATCTAGACAAGTGTGAAAAGATCTTGGCAAAAGACGCTCTGGAGCGGGAGCTACGGCTGTTTAAACGTCGCTAGTTGACCGTGAAAAAAACTAGACCGAGCTACCTTAATTTCTACCGAAGGAGTCAGGACGAGGATAGTGCAATCAAACAATCGTGCAAGTATTTCTGATGGAATCTCGACCCACGTCGCATATATTGTACTCAGTGAAAGATCTCTTCGAATTCTTTGTGTTTAGTTCAGTACTCCAATGAATCATGATTTATGTTTCTGGAAAATTGTATAAAACCCGGATCTAAAAGAACGAAATTCAGTGTTTTTCGAATTTCGACTAGAAATGCGATGGCAATGATGTAAATGTGTGTGATGTGAAATTAAATAAATTGTCGTACAGTTAGTCGGTGATCCTTAAAAAGGTTTGTATTATACTAGCGAGGTATTTCTGGGGCTGATGAAGAAAGGAGAATTAGAGAGTGGGCAGAGGAATAATTTGAACTTCGGTAAAACTAAAAAAGGGAGCAGTATACCATTAAAGAGCTATTATATTCACGCGCTTGTCGTGAAATTTTCACTAAAGCTGCTCTAACAGCATGATTTTTAGTTACACGTCATCACATCATCACAAGAGAAAAGATGTTTTAAAGCAATTTTTGTAAGACTGTGAGAACGGCAAGGTCACTGAAAGGAGCGCATCAAGGGACTTTAATACGATCACTGCATGGTGATTGAGGTCTCTTTAAAGTTATACGAATACTTCTCTATACAAAATAGAAAATTGATACCTTTGATGATCAGTTCTTTGCTCCTGTACTGTCCTCCTGTTGACGTTGTGTGGTTTCAGATGAAAATAGCAGGGAATATATTTGTACCCAAGATATTGAGTAACGATAATAAAATATTACAGCCAATCACAAACAAATTAGGGCTCGTGGAAAAGACTAGACAAGAACTGCCCTTATGATTATTCATCGTGAAACGTGGTTGCTCCTTGCTCGTGTTTTGTACCAAAATCACTTCAAGTAATTAACACGAAAGCAGAATATGCTTTTTTGGCAAACTGAAGACTGGTTGTAACAAGATTTAATGTTCTAACCGTGTGCCGGTCAAATAAAATCGTTCATGCAGCTGCAATAAGAGAAACTAGGGTTCGTACGCCTCCTGGAAATCCTAGATTTTTATCTTCTTCCTGGAAAGTCCTTGAAAGTCCTGGATTTTTTAATAAATTCCTGGAGAACTCCTGGAAAACTAAAACGAATAAGTGTATGTTTACTATACACATATGTTCGCGTAAAAGCTCCGTTTACATTCCTTAACTCAGCCAGTAATTGACGGTATGCAAATAAACAAATTTTGCTTGGGTGAAGTAGTGAAAAACTCCTGGAAATAATCTGAAAATCCTCCTTGAAACTCCTGGATTTATTGAATTTTCTGGGCGTACGAACCCTGAGAAACCTGATTCAAAGGGGCGATGCATACACCAAACAAAAACGCAATCTAATAGATCAAGTTGTCTGAATTAGACCACGTTTTTTATAACACTGAAGAAGGTCCTCGTTTAGGCCGAAACGTCTGTCAATTTACTAGCAAGAACTAAAGCTAGAGACAACCAAATAAATCAATCATGTACCAAATTCCAATTCCAAAAGTCCGGGAAAAGTCAGGGAATTTTAATGTTCGATTCACACAAAATTTGAAAATGTATGGTTCATATCATGGTTGCCATGTGCTCGAATGGCAAGCTGAGGAGAAGACACGTTTGAGTTGAAAACAGACAGTATCTAAATATTTTGTCAGGGAAAATCAAACTTTAGTCAGGGAAAAGTCAGGGAATTTTGCGATTGGTTTGTTGTAGGCAACCATGCTAAGACCCTTGTTCAATTGAAAATCCCAGCCCAAAACCATGTATTGAAAAAAACTTTGAGACTTTTACTAATTAAAAGCCCTAAACCTGAGAAGTGATAATCAAGTGTTCTTGCTAACTAGAAATTGAATTATCGCCGTCCTCAAAAATAGTAAAATAAAATCTAGAATTTTAAAAGGTCGCTAGGGCAATGCTGTATCCTTGCCAAACATGCATATTTCAGATCATCAGAGATACTACAGAGGCCTACTCGGGGCTCTTCTATCCGCGAAAGAGATAACGCGGAGGGCACGCTTTTGGAGAACGTGAATACGTTATGAATATATGAATATATAGTAATATTAAGGAATAGTAGCTAACGCAGTTAAAAAGTGCTCGATACACATAATGATTGCGTAGAGCGATGTTCAAAGTGAAAATTAAAATTACAAAAGAACACACATGATTATCCCTGCCGGGATAATCAGGGATAATCATGTGTGTTCTTTTGTAATTTTATATGAATATATATATATGAATATATGTATGATTTGGTTGTTCAGTAGATTGCAACACCTTCTTATTGACTTCTATAGAAGAGATAAATACAGACAAAAGCGCAGTGAAACTATCATTCGTGTGGATGATAGTTATGCATTGTCATTTATCGCTAGTCGCCATAGGCAAACCAGTTTAGAGCTGGAAAACGTGTTTGCCAACTCAAAAGGCCAATTTGCACGATACAATTTTTCCTTACAAGTTCTTGCATGCAACACCCCCTACAACTAGCTGACAACTGTTGTGAGGTTTTAAAACATGTTTTAAAATCCTCCAACGTTTTGTTCTTGTCATACGCAACACTTATGAGCAACTGAGTTGTTGCATGCGACAAGTTGTAAGCAAAAATTGTATCGTGTAAATTGGCCTAAAAACAGGCTTTTTGCATTTGAGAATCAAAAACGTGGCATCAGTAGGAGTTTTTACTGAGATATGAGTCCATTGACTCTTATCACGCTGGAATGAATTCAAAAAATATCAGATTTATCGAAAATGGAATTCAAAATATCGAATCCACCATACCGAAAATAGTGAAACTGCCGAGTTTCGACAACATTGTTCTTAAACGAACGGAGCTATGAATTTTTGAAAGTCAGTATTTTTACAAAGAAATGTATGGGAGTAGCGCATCACATTTCTTTCTTTCAAAAGTTCCTCATAAACATCTAACTTTAAAAAATTCATATCTTCGTCAGTTTCAGTGCGATGTTGTTCAAATTTAGCAATTTTAATTTACTCTCTCTTTTTTTGGCACGACAAATTCGATTTTGAGTTCCATCAGTTGCGATAAATCCGATATTTTTTGAACACACTCCAGCGTGATTAGAGTCAATTCTCTTGATAAGTCAGAGCTTTAGCGGGCTTAGGAAAGTTATCAGGAAAACTGCAGATAATGCCGAAAAAGAAATAGTGTTTGACTAAAGTGAAAAAAATTAATGTTTCAATCAGCCAATCTGATAAAAAGTTTAAACCACAATAAAAGCCTTTTGTATTTGTACCGTAGAATTTTTCAAATCCTTAATATCACAAGCAAATTTACAATTGTTTCTGAATGTACTGTCTGCACGCTTCAGATAATTTGCATTTCGTGAGGTCTATATTATTAAAAAAAAATTAGGTCTAAAGTATGACAAGAGTCAGGTTCATGCATTTCTTTCTTTCTGTGGAGTGTAGTGGTCTTTTATACAAGAAATACACGAGTAAACACACTACAGAAGTTCTGCTGTCTGTGTCTTTTTTATTCCTCCCTCCAAAGACCCCCTCACGTGATCAAGATCACACAGGAAACCCACACAGGTTATTTACCAAAAGATTAGAAGAATTGAGATAATCGATCGTATAATTGATTAAAAATGAGCTTTTCAAAGACTTTACTGATAATAGGAAGCACTGAAATAGGTCTGTAGTTATTTAAGGTTGGTGCCTACTAATGGGAAGGTAATTTTTTTGGCCAAAAACCACATGGGTATCAAAGAACCCATCATAGGGAGCTAGAATCCAAGGAAAAAATTGGGGGTCACCGTGCATATTAATGAGTTACACGCCATCAAATGTTGCAAAATCTGCCTATTCTAGAGGCCCAAAGAAAAAATCATAGATACCCCATATTTTGAAAAAATGTCCAACTTTTTTTACTAAAACGTTCACAACACAATTCTCTTACTTGTCAATGCCATACGAAATATGAAAAAGCGGAATAACATTTTTTTTCAATGACTTTTTACTAGTTTTAGACCTGTTTTGGTTCATGACCGCCAAATGAAAAGTCCAATTTTTGCAATCAAGTTTCAATTTTAAATTCATAAAAGTATTTTAAAATAGTAGGTTAATCTCCACTTTACAATTTACAGAAATAAAAAATAGGGGTATCCGTGCGATTTAGAAAGTTATTTGCCGATAAACGCGCGAAAACTGATCAGAATTCGCGAAAATGATCAAAAATTCCCTAGCCCTCCCCGGAAAGTAGAGCGAATTACAATGCATTGTGGGAAATTTACAAGATGGCGGCGAAAACAGATCGTTTCTCGGGTAGAAATGATAGTCAAAACAGGCGTTGTAACTCAGGTTCTATTTATCAACTGTGAATTTCATTTAAACACAGGAAAGGCTAAATGGTTTTCCTTTAATTCTGTAAGTTTATTTTTTCAAAAAGTCGTAAAAAGGCCTTCCTTTTACGATTGCTTTACCGACAAAAATTCAGTGTTTTTGCATGCGCAGAAAGCAGTGCGCGCGGACAATAGTAGGCACCAACCTTAAATCGGATCGGCAACCACAGAGTGGGGTCACTTAAGCAAGTTTCCAATGGTTAACAAAGATTAATTCCACGTTGAATGCATAGGTTGAATATATATGTCAAATGCATCAGCAATTATATCACTCGTGTCTCTAAGAATTTTTGCAGAAATGTTATCTAACCCAGTTGAATTTTTGGTACGTGTCAAGACTAGAAATGAGTTTTTGAACTTGCAGAACAAAAACAGGTTGGAGAGAAAATTGGCAGTTAGACGCATTCAGATGCCAGGTTGATATGGACGAAACCTGAGATGCTAAATTGGAACCAATGGTGGAAAAATACTTATTTGAAGTTCCCGCTTTCAGTAGGGTATTTGTTGTCAATTAATGGTTGTAGCCCCACAAACAACAAGAAGAACTAGAGGATGACTTGTAAACTGACGACTGACTTCAAAGACCACGCAAACGAGGAACTGTTTTCAGAGTTTGGTTGGCTAGGTTATCTACTGTAAAGGATAGCCAAGGGTGATTTCTGAATGTCCCTACCGAATGCTGAAATTTGCCGCTTTTGCATCGCTGTTGCAAGCGGTTGAAGCTAAAGTTTACAAGTCATTTTTCAGTGCCATCTCGTTTGCCGCCAATAAATGTTCGTGTTCTATGTTGACATACAGCAAGCAGACTAGGTGAGAATTTTGAGTGAGAAATGTAGGTACAATCTTTTGCAGTTTTGCATAAAATGCTCAACTTTTGTTTGCTTGCTCTTGCGTAACTTGTTACCATCTAGGGTTTTTTACGAGTGTTTAATTTGGCTGAACAGAATTAAAATTTATTAAAAACACACTCAGTTTTGAGTTTTTACATTGGGTTAGTTGTTGGTTTACATGCATGATTATTGCATGCTTAGTTCTAGAGGATCGTCCATCCGGGTACTTTTGCATTTACACCAGCCTAGGCCTAAGTCAATTTCCATCGTAAATTTCTTTCTTGTCAATTTCATCTTTCTTTGAAATAACTTTGGACTAGTAAGAAGCCCTTTACTTGTTGAATTTTGCCTACGTTAAATGCTTAAATGAACTTCTATTAATTACAATTACCTGCTTCTAAAGGATTATGAAAAGTGAATTCCTTTTTTTTGGTCATTCAAAGCGAATTTGTAGAGGTGTTATCACAGAAACTACAGCAGACTAAGGACTCTCTAGTGGTTTTGAAGTATGCGGAATGTTATTCCAATAGATATTTATAAAAATAAATCAATCAATTAAATTGAAAAGTAAAATATTGCAATGAAATACGTTCTGTAACAATTGTACGTAATGCTTTTCAACGCTTATCCGCAAATAATTTATCTAACGTTTTTTAACAAATTATTAAAATTTATACATTAACTTGTAAAACGTGTTGTCTTTTTGATAAAATGAGTTCTTCGAAATTGAAAAGACCATAGTTACGATCACCTACTACACGCTGGTATTATCGCTAGCTGACATACATGATGATGATGATGCATGATGACCATATATGATGGTGATGATGATAATGACGTATGATGACCATATATGGTAATAATAATGATAATAATAATAATAATAATAATAATAAATGTTTTTATTGAAAAATACTGCAAATCAGATGATAACCAATGTTGCTGAAAATGTATTCAAAAATACAGCGAAACCAACTTTTATACAATCATATGTTGAGCTTGACTATGCGTGTATCAGGGATTTGACCACGATAAATTCTAGAGCATGTTCAGTAGTATTCGGGATGTGGGTTCCCTGTGTGTCGAGTAAGTCGAGAGAAGATAATCCTTACTAAGTATTTCATAGATGTACATTATAGACTCTGTTGGACTACATTGGTCTAATCATAACAGATTCTTTGTTCGACAACATGCCAGTCCACCAAAATGTATTATATATGAAGTACCTAATCTACATACCAAGACACTTGGCACCAGTTTTACAGCACATTGGCTGATCAACCCAGTATGGGTTTGTTCCTATAAATAAAAAAACGTGAACGAAAAAGTTGAATTTTGTTTGTTTGTTCGTTTGATATTTTTCTAGGTGAATATATTCTTAGAGAAACTTAACTTATGCATCTTTAAACAGTCCTTTTTAGTTCAGGGGCTTATCCAAGGGGGGTCTTTGTAACCAACTGAGGTGAGAAAGTAAGAATTGGAAGTATGAACCCCTTAGGTGGAAAATGAAAAGAGTTAACCCCCTTTGAATCAAGTACCCTGGATACATCCCTGTAGTTGAAATTGGCTTACCAATTGTTTCTCTCCATTTTTGAGAGAATAATACTTAATACTTCACTGAAAATAACGCTTTTAATCATGCACTTAGCTACAAACATTTCTTGAGGAGAGCAAATAAATATTGAAAAATAGACGGCTTAACAATCGTGAAATTTGAGGGATAAAGTTAGTGAAACACTGATCAGTCTCATCTTTAGGCTCGAAAGCTAACTTATTAAAACTCATTTTGGATGTACAAACAAGGAAGGAAGGAAGGAAGGAAGGAAGGAAGGAAGGAAGGAAGGAAGGAAGGAAGGAAGGAAGGAAGGAAGGAAGGAAGGAAGGAATTAAGGAAGGAAGGAAGGAAGGAAGGAAGAAATCATTGTCATGATAATGTGAGAAAACCAATTTTTACCTGCTTTACAACATCCTACGAAAGAAGGAAGGAAGCAAGCAAGCAAGGAAGAAATCATTGTCATGATAATGTGAGAAAACCAATTTTTACCTGCTTTACAACATCCTACGACGAAATACCGCCCATACGGGGAATTGAGTTCTTTTATAAACATCCCTACTTCCCTTTTTTTCCCAGGACACTAGATAAAAAGGTTGAATAAAGAGTAAAAATACTTAGAAAGCTGGCATATTTTGTACAACATATAATAAAGCTGATATCTGAATGTGAATACAATGTACAGTATAATAAGTACTGTTTCAAAAGACCGAAGAACTTAATTGTCATGAATATTGGAATTTTTCAGAACCTTGTTCCTTCAGTATACGTATAACTTTAAAGTGGGACGACGATGAAATTTGAAAATGACTTGACACTCAGTTGAACTTAGCTATATGGCACACAGCAAAATATTTTATTCATATTCAAAAGAGAGAGATCAAAATTATCAAGTATATTAGCATCTGAATTGTATGCAAATGACGTCATTTACTCAAACCATTGTTCTCTCGAGTATATTAAGGCCTGGGTCAATCGCTAATTGTATAAATTTCGGATAAAAAAATATCTTGAAGACAAAGAACATCTAAACGAACGTTTTTCTTCTATAAGCTACTAAACTCGACGTCCTTAATTTTTTGAAGGTACTTTTAAGATGTCACGTGACCTGATGACGTCACAGGGATCAAATATTGTATTGTAAACTTCAAAGCAAAATGCGGTCGTGGGTATAACCCCAGTCTTGAAAGTAACCATGCTTAACTGTGAGCCTTAATGTGCTTCCAAACAAACAACCCGCAAAACCTGACTACAGTGTTTCTTTAGTGAGATAAAGCCGAAAACAGGTCACGTGACTTTCACTGATTTCTTATAAAAATGGAAAAACTCAACAATGTAAAGTGGACGACAAGTTTTGTGGGCTGTATGTTGTAAAGCACGTTAATGCTCACAGTTAAGCATGTTTACTTTGAAGTCTTTAGTAATACCCGCGACCGCATTTTGCTTTGAAGTTTACAACACAATATTTGATCACTGTGACGTCATCAGGTCACGTGACATCATAAACGTACCCTCAAACAATTAAGGACGTCGAGTTTAGTAACTTATGGAAGAAAAACGTTGATTTAGATGTTCTATGTCTTCAAAATAATTTTTTATCCGAATTTTAAGTAATTAACGATTGACCCAGGCCTTAATAATGTATGAATCTGATGAATGCTCCATTCTATACAGAAGGTCAGATCTACCGATTACTGTTGTAGAATCTAGCGTTACTGGTCAGCGGAAATTGCCGCCAAATTTAATCTTCATAATTCATGTTAATTCGTGTATAAAGTTTCCGTTGCGAGAACGTTCAAGCTGATGAGGAGAGAATACCATGAGGTATTTCAACCATTCTTTTGGCATTAATCGAACTTCAAGTTGTAAATTATTGTGTTTTTAAAACTTTATTTAGAACCGCCACGATAATCGTCGCCAATGTATTCAACAGTTTATCGCCGATATAGTTCAAGAACGAGAACCCAGTAAAGTTACTTCAGTTACGAGGCGTTTCTCCAGTATTCAATCCCTTCATGTCGATCGTTTCTGCAACTGTAAAATATTGATACCTTACGTTTTAGTCACGCAAGTGTTTAAAGTGAGTCGTAGTAAAAAAAGCTAAGTCGATAAAATGGCGATTTCTATGTTTCCACATCCAAAACGTGCACTACGGTATTTACAATTCGCCGAAAAAAAGTTTAAATTGTATTTTATTTTATTTTATTTTTTTGCGGTACGCGGGATTTACGATATTTCTATGCGTTATTGCGGGATTTCCGATTTTTTTTTTGCGGTATTGCGGGATCCAGAACCCCCCAATGTCCCCCTCCATCTGACAAACAACTATTTGAAAGCCAAATTCATGAGGACGCAGAGTTTTATTTATATTTTTAGTCTTAAGTATATTACATAGCAAATTTTTCTCTTGCATGCAGACAAACAGTCAGGATAAATGATCTAATTCTACCTTGTATTTGTTTAACGACATCACACAACCATGACGTGAGCTAATAAGCTCAATTTGATGAAGCCGGAAATTCCGAGTTGTCACAACCGAAAGTAGTCCAGACCCAGGCCTCTTTTTACCCCGCTCCGCTTCGGTAAAACAGAGTCCAGAAGAACTTGCATGCGCATGCGTTACAGAAACCAATCAGACACCGTAACATTTTGGTGTGACCTGGTTACAAAGCTATCTTTTAATATGCGTTACATGAACCAATCAGAAACGCAGGTCAGGGAAAAGCCTTGTTCGTTTCGTAGTTACAAAATGGCAGCCTCTAGTAAGGAAAATTCGGTTGACAAATGCCGTTTTTGTGCCAATGTATGCCCTCCAGCAAGGCGCTATGTTCTCTACAATTTGGAGGGGGATTATACGGACACAGCAAGAATATTTTTCGAAGCATACAAAATTCCTGTTAGGAAGGACAAGCCCTCTTTATCACGTTATTGCTGCAGAAACTGTCGCTACAAGGCAGTACAAGTCCAAACAAAGATGAAGAGAAAATACCCTCAAGTTTCTGTGGCGACTGATAGAGTGGCTTTGTCTCCCATTCGAAAGTGTGCTCGAAAAATAGCCTCCCCGAAAGGTCCGGTAAGTATAAAATATAATTATTATGTACTCGTGAGTAGGTTCTTGACCACAAAACTCAACAATATGTTTAAAGGTTCCTTTTAATATGGATACTTATAGGTAAGGACTGCACCAGCTACAGCAAATGAACAGAATAAGTCCAGTCTGCCTTTACCAATAAATATACCTGCAACTCCTGTTATGACTTTCCCTCACAGTGCCCGTTTGTTTGAAGGAAAAAGCTTCCAAATGATTTGCTATTCGGAAAAGGGAATACTGCCTGTCTCAGTTCACAAAAAGTGGTCTAAACTCTGTGAAGCTATAATGAACGACAACGAAGAGCAAATTTGTGAGGAGGTATATTCAATAGAAAGTCTGAAGAAAAACTGTGTCGAGAAAACTGTAGCAATGGTTGAGGGAGAATGTAAAGCCTTATGTTCTACCAACAACGACTACAAATCCATTCTCAGGAGAAAGAGTGCAGAAGATCTAAGCAAGTTCAATTTCAGTATGGTAATGGATGAAATGAAAGTCAGAGCCAAAACCCTATATGAGATTATTTACACCATATTGAATGTAAAAGACTGCACTAGAAATAAACACAAAACTAAAGATCAAAAAATGAAGGCTGCTGGGTTAGCTTTGTGTGTATTGCTGAAATCAAGAAACCAAAACATGAGTGTTGGACAGCTGCTAATGTCAACAATACTTCTACAAGGAGGATTGACCAAAATGGTAATTAATAGCTATATATAGCCCTCACTCTTATTATTCAAAATAGTAATATTCAAGAATCTTGTCCAATTATTTATTGTTTGTATCAAATCATGCTTGCACACATGCAGTCAGGTTCTTTGCGGCAGATGTCAATAATTATTATACTGTGTCATGATATGTATGATTGATATTATTGTATATGTGAAATGTATTTCTTTGTTGTGCACATACCACTGATAATTTGCATATATCTCAATGCATTTTGCAAGTAATGTCCACAAAAGAAATCTTTCATTAAAAACATTGTTCTATTCAGGGCTTTAATAGGTTAAACAGACTGGAAATGTGTGTTTCGTATGACAGAACACTCCAATTGGTTGACTCTCTTGGGGAGAACTATGACTCTCTCCTTAAACAATGGAAAGCCCAAAACCCAGAAAGCATAAAGTACCTTGGAGATAATATTGATGGGAAAATGAAGGCAAGTGACCAGAGAAGTAACAACAAGAATACAGACTACCATTGGTTCCTGAATTTAGCAGTTCAAGATAGAGTGGCCTCCCATCATTTGCCCCATGAAAAACCCATATGTCCATTGAAGGAGCTCCCTTTATCAACATTTTTGATATCTCCTGCAGAGCTTGCAGGCATGAAGAAAAACATGGGGATATTATTTCTTCGTAATGTAATCTACAAAATTCCCTTCTTGGTGCCATTTCAAAAGTATGTCCCAAAGCATATTCAACATAAGCACTCAAATGAAATGAGCAAAACAAGCAAAGTTCAAAATATTGGTGTAACATTTGCTAATGAATCATGTGCTGAAGGAATGACAGAAATTTTAGAAGTACTTCACAGCTATGCAAACAATGAAAATGAACAAGCACTTTTTGGGGGAGATCAAGTGACTGTTGAACGTGCTACAGGAGTTCAGAGACTAAGAAAGACGGCACCAACAAGAGAACAGCAGTTGTCTTGTGTTCTTCCTGTTGCTGAAGACTGGCATACTATGATGACTTTATTGATAGTGAGTACATCCCATCTGATATAATAGTTATTTCAATGTCAAATCCCTAAACTGCCAGCTACACAGACTGTTGTAATTTAATCATTGAATATTCAATGATTAAAATACAGCCTGTGTAGCTGGCAGTTTAGGGATTTGGGATAGGGGAGGGAGACGGGGGAGACAAAAGGGAGGGGAGAGGGGAGAAACTGCCACTTTCTGCCCTCCCCTTCATCCAGCCTGCTTCCCTCCCACCCATCCCCTAAACCACCAGATATGCAGGCTAATTAAAGCATTATTGAACATTATATTTGATTGCATATTATATATTAACTGCAACCTTTATTTCTGTGCTCGTATAAGGTAATATTCTCTTATCTCTGGAGTGACAAGTCAGCACAGGATATTGGTACACTCTTCCAACTTCGATGCAGTATTCACAGAACCAATGTAACAGGAGATGTAAAACATGAAATGAACCAAGTATGTATACACTGATCAATTTTTTAATAGGTGTAGTTAGTTACTGTATGTTTGTATAAATTGTCCTTGGATTTACATCAATTTATTTATATCCATTTTTTAGTTTATACATGCACAACCACATCAGCAAGTTGCTGCATCTACAATTTTTTGGGGAAGGCCATGAATGCAGTGTTTCAAAACAGAAACAGCTCATAATTTATCAATAAGACAGTGCATTACTATAGTGTGTAAATCATGTAAATTGTAGTTTTAGGAAATGCCTATAGAAATACTCTCATCATGAAGGGAATTGGAAATTCAGGAGGGGCTGGGTCCAGAGAAAGAACCAAATTATATAGTTTATATAGAAGAAAATTGGAAGTACCTGGGAATTGGGGGGTCTATTTACAAATGCCCTCTGTGGGTTATATTTTCTGGAACTACACAGATTTCTTTTCTATTTTTCCATATTTATTTGTGTCAAGCACTGTCAAATTCCATATGATTACTGTATAGTTCAGAAAATACTCATAGCAACACCATGGAGGAAATTTGTTAATGGACACCTTAATTCCCCTTGAATCTTCCAGCTTCCACACAAACTATGTAATTCTGTTCTTTCTCCCTCTCTCCCCACCCATTGCCTTCATGATGAGGGTATGGATATGTGTCGACACATCCAGGCTAAAATATGAAAAAGCAATTTTAGATACAGGATAAATATGCAACTTACATGCATAGTATGTTTTACATTTTGCTTTCAGACAGTTGATTTGTTTGAATTAGTAATTAAGGCCCACTGCATTTCCGCAACACTAAACTATTTTGGAATGGAGAAGATTGATGATATTCCCCAAAAGAATCAACCTCCATCTTCTAAAGTAAAATCTCAAGAAAAGAAAAAATGGTTGTACTCAGTTGCTGATAATATATTGAGCTCATTCTTCTTGGATTCTTCGAATGAAGATGTTAATTCTAATCAAAATAATCACATGATACATCATAAAGGTTTGTTTTGTAATATTTGATATTTTTTTGGGAAATGCTAGCTAGATGAAATAGATGAACATCTACTGTTACAAAAAAGATAAAACCATTAATGTGCACAAATTAGTACAGGATACAGAAGTTTAATTGTTCTACTAATTGTTTACATTTCCTAGAAGAAATTCCTCAACCTACAGCCACACACCAAGCTGAGAATACATGTAGTTCTATTCAAAATGACACCACCAAAGAAGGCTCCTTTCTCCCATGGTTACAAGGCAATAAAAGCCAAGCTTTAAACAGTTCTGAACCAAAGGGTATGTGCACAAGTGAAACCAACCAAGACCTTGTGTACAATTATGCATGTTCTGTACTGTCACTTGGCATGATCTTTGAAGAATTCCAAGATGCCATAAGAGAAGGAGATGGTGACAGAGAAGAGATTGTTTGGAAAATTCTTCTTCTCCTTTTTAAAGCCAAAGTAAAAAACAAAGGAAGTAGAACTAAGTATGCATTTGAAGCCTTCAAATATCTGGCTCTGTTGAATTCCTTACTTTCACCCCGTATGGCATATAAGCTAAAATGGGGTAAGTTTATCAATACTTCATCAGGACAAGGTAAGAACATACCTTGTGATTTAAGAGTTGAGCATGAAGTCAGAAAGGTGAAATCACTATTTTCAGCCATTGGAGGAAACCTCAACACCAGAAATGCACAGAGAATTGTTAAAGCTCAAAATCACATAGACAACATTATTCGTAAATTTGATAAATGTCATGATGTACCATCTCAGACTCGAGGACACACAACTGTTTCATCGGAGATCGACCTTGATATTTTGGTGAATGATGTCACAAGAGCAGATGTATTCAATTTCATACCAGGAAGACAACACAAGGCTTTTCCAAAGCATGCCAAATCACCCATAAATGAACTTGATATGAGTGGACTTTTGAAGTGGATCAAGAAGCTGATCAATAAGTTTTCAAAAGGATATCAGGCTGTTGATAAATTCATTGAAAGTGATGATGAAGATGAGGATTAGTTTCAGATGGGTTTTGTTCATGCCACCACAGGCTAGCACAGCACTGAGTACTTAGTTCAGTGATTCTCATTCATCATCCATACTTTTTGTAGAAATTAATAACCAAAGGTGAAAATCAGTAGAAGACTTCTAAGCAACAAACTGAACACTTCAAATATTATTTTAACAACTGTTACTAGTGGGTTTCAGTGTAATATGCATTGAATTTGCATGAATGACATATTCATGTAATATTAGATTGAACATGAAGCTAGGATTTTTAAACATGCACTTTTACACACTTTAATTATTATTTCTAGCTCCAAACTGCAGTATTTCCTGAGATATAATCTCAATATTTCATTAAGCAATCAAGTGACATGGTGAAGGTTTATGATTTACCTCATTATTGGAATTAGCTGAATGTATATGACTGGCAGATATTTTCAATTGGTGTTTCAGATTTTCATGCCAGTTGTTATTTATTATAATCATTGTATAGTATAACATTAAGAAAATATCTGGGCTCCTTAAGTAAAATATGAATACCACTATATATCAAAAGCACCAAAGGTTATGATGACATATATATAGCTTTGCTAAAGTTTTATAAATGAAGCTCTGACAGTCCAACCCAAATAGCAAGAAATGGAGCAGGCCTGTATTTCCATAATATAATCTTTGGTACTTTTAGATACACTGCATTTGTATACTTTTGGGTTCATACATGTGTATACATTTACACCTATTTAAAAAAAGGTTGTTGTACAAGAAGTGTCAAGCCTATATGGCAAGATGGAAAAGGAGTATGGGTAGTAACACAACTGCACTCTTTTGGTGGGTTTGGACCTGATTTCAGCATTGATCACCACAATGTTCTTTGGTGTATAAGGTCACAGCAAGATGAAATAGCATTGTGAGTTTGATATTCATGTGGTTTTATAACTTTTGTAATAAATTTATTTCTACCCAAGCTCCTTTTTGGGTTATAGTCATGGAGGTCACTTTTGCCAACATTTATTGAAACAGGAGTGGTGTGCATTAGTGGAATTTTCCTTTAAATATATTCTTTATGTTGAGTCAGAGAACTACAAGCACTAATAATTTGTAAAATAGCCATAGCATGATCCTCACACCATACATCTACATACCCATAGACATCCTCTAGTGTAAATAATTGTTCACAGTGCTGAATAACTTGATCAATAACAGAATTTGTAAATCCTGTTACATGGTCCCTGCTTAAAATGCTCTCAGCTGATGTAGAGCCAAGTGAGTCTTGAAAATTCTTCAGTTGCTCAAAAATATAATCTTTATCTCCTTGAGAGAAGTGAACTTGATCACATTGACTTGATATACCATTCTCCAGGGTATGACAGCTTGTTAACTTCTCATCCTTTGCATCTGGTAACACATGTAAGGTACACTGTGAACATAGACAATTTTTAGCACAAATATCACAGCAGCCATGCTTGACTAGTTGCCTTGATTTTGAGAATTGCTTGGCCTCCTTGACACTATCCAAGTATTTTAAGAGAAGGAATCTTCGACACATAGTAGCATTCAGGCAATATTGTTTCATTATATCAAGCTCATTAAATTGAACTTTAGAAGCTGATGATCTGGTTAGTTTTGCTTTATAATGGCCAAATTCACAGGCAGTATTTGAATACAACAGTACAGCCTTAGATAATCTACCATCCCTTCCAGCACGACCACTCTCCTGAGAATATTGTAATAGAGATGATGGAGAAAAGAAATGTATGATTAATCGGACATTAGGGCAATCAACACCCATGCCAAATGCTGAAGTACAAATAATTACACGAAGGGGTCCTTCAACTGAAGTGAACTTCTCTACAATGTGTTTCTTTGTTTCCTTGTCAGTTATTTTGACATACATGTTTACACGGAGTTCTGAGTCTTGCCTTATGTTCTCTCCAAGACAGTCTTCAAAAAATTCAAAAACACTTGCACAGTCATTTGTTGACTTGCAAAATATAATGGTCTTGTCAGCTTTTTGACCATTTTGAAGAAGACCATCAACAACATGTCCAAAACAGTGGTTAAGTAAATAATGACTCTCTTCATATTTAGGTAGTTGCTGAACTTCATAAAAAATGTTGTCCCTATTTGAAGAGGATTTCACTACACAACAACCTTCCATGTCTAGTTTATCAATAATATATTTCATGATTCTTGCATTTGCTGTTGCTGTAAGGGCAATCATTGGTAAACTTGGTAATAGCAGTGCTCTAATTTCATTTAAATCATTATATGCACAACGGAAATCTTTTCCCCTATAAAATGAATGACACAATGTGTTAGTATTTGTACATCATAGATTTTAGAAAGATACAACCACATGAAAAGAGTCCCAATATAACCAGAAACTCATAAGGGGTTGAATCAACCCCTTATGAGTTTCTCAAGTGAAAATTATATACTAGTTTTACAATGATTTCGAGTAGAATACTGTGGTGTACTGTATTGTAAAGGGGACTTTGTGTCCTGTTCTACAACACCTGCCCTGTCGACAAATCTTGAAAATAAAGAAATAGGTAACATAACATAGTACTGTGGAATATCCCACAAGTCACTTGTATTTTGTAGTATACACACAGTCAAGCCTTAGGGCTCATGTGTAAATGTATGCAAAGAAAATACAAGTGATGAGTGGGATATCCATGGTATGCCATCAGAAACCATTGTATAACTATATGTCATCCAAGCTCTGTAGACACCTATCATAATGTAATCTTGATTGCAGAAAGGTTGTAGTCTACATTTATACAAACACCTAATTTCTTTAGTATATCTGATGGGATGCAATTTCTACATAAGTGCTCACGACAGCCGAAATATACTTTTTTGATACTAGAGAGAGTTTAGAAACACTAAAAATATATTTTGGCAATGATTGCATGGAAACAACACCCAATGTAAGCAAGCAGTATTTTGGGTTTTGCATCTCATTCGATTTTTGCATATTTGGATAAATGTATACTAATACTACATACTGCAATTGAGTGTATACAGTATGTGCGCGTATACATGTACATTCGAGCTATTCATTGTAATATATGTAGTAGCTTCATCATGTGAACTAAATGTTATATCTCACCACTGCTCAATGCAATGCGCTTCATCCACAGCTACACAAACAATATCCTCCTTTAATCTTCTCAATTCGTCTCTTATTTCCTTTGAACTAAAGCTTTCGGGAGACAACAACAAGATTTTGTAAACTGTCCGTTCCTTGGTCCTGAGGGCCAAAACATCAGCCAACTTTGCAGCAGAGACGCCTTGATTGGTGAGCGATCTTATTTGATCGTCCATCAGTGAGATGAGAGGACTGATTAAAATGACAATTGAAGAATGACAGGATCTCATATGATCGCATAAAAAAGGAAATAGTGTATAAATAAGAGACTTGCCAAAGCCTGTGCTTAGCTTCACGAACACATCATTGCCTTTTGACAAGTCATAAAGGGCTTGGATTTGCTCCAACTTAGGTACAAGCGTATGCGTCGTACAACTGCATGCATACTTCACTGCTTCAATGAAATAGCTTTCAAAACGCGTACCAGCTCCATATAACTTATTTAACTCAGATAGACATTCAGATACTTCGTCTACAGCAGCCATATTGACCGGTAGCCTTGTAACCAGGTCACACCAAAATGTTACGGTGTCTGATTGGTTTCTGTAACGCATGCGCATGCAAGTTCTTCTGGACTCTGTTTTACCGAAGCGGAGCGGGGTAAAAAGAGGCCTGGGTCTGGACTAAACCGAAAGAGGCCTGGAGTTACCGACAAGTCGGAGGCGATAAGTCGGAAGCAAAACTGGAGAAAGAAATGAGTGACCCCTATATCTGCTTCCGTAAGAACCAGCTGCTCATCGAGCTTAAAATTTAACAGCACGCATAAGTCTAAGTCATAAATTCGGTACGATAAATTTTCAACATGATTTTTTTTCCTTTCTTGTCAACAGACGCTTACAGGAAGCCTCGCCTCAAATGTTATTAAGTTTAGAGTTTAATTCCACAAACAACAAAGAAGATCAGGAGTACAATCATTCAGATTTCCAATTTTCATGTTTTTATAAAACCGAGATTTTTACCTTTTTTCGTCCCATTATTTGCCACAAGCACTGTGCAAAAAGGCAAATATTCGGAAAGAATATGCTTGAATATAGACATGCATACTTCAAGTATTCAGGGAAATCCATTAGTATTCAAGTCCGAGTGATGCAACGTCATGCTAGAATCACTCGGAACGAATCCGGACAGAATTTCCATTTTCGTCCCGTATACTCTTGACTGACTTCACGTATAAATATTCGCGGCGTATATTTATACGTGAAGTCAGTCAGGAGTATACGGGACGAAAATGGAAATTCTGTCCGGATTCGTTCCGAGTGATTCTATCATGACGTTGCATCACTCGGACTTGAATACTAATCGAATTTCCCTGAATACTTGAAGTAACAAGTATGATACTCTTGTATACTATTGTATTCGTTTAGTTGATGCTTCGAATATTCTTGAATATTGGACATTGTCAAATTCTTCCTACCGAAATACCCTATGAATATCAGTCGTATGTTACGAATATTCCTGAATACTAGACATCCCTGACGTTTTCTTAGCGAACAACCCTCCGAATTTCAGTCGTATGTTACGAATATTCCTGAATACTAGACACCCCTGACGTCTTCTAGTCGAACTCCCCTGTGAATATCATTGGTATAATACGGATATTCTTGAATTCTCAACGTATTCTTCACAACATCCCATCGAAATACGGGAGATTTTCAAGCATTTTACCCATTCAAAGGCCTATAACTACATCAAAATACATAGAAAAACAAAATATACAAGTATAAACAAACAAATTCATAGCATTGAAATGTGTTTTATTAAAATACGGTATAGGATTTATCAATTGACATGGCGGTAACATTTGAACAGTAATAGATAATAGACTACTAACTTGAATCATTTAACTACTTGATATCTTAATAAACGTGTCTCATAGTGTCCTTTATATATACACTCAACTGTTCGCAATCAATGTAGCCAGAGGACAAGTCGACGTACGCTATGAAGTACCTCAAAGAAACGGACATCGATCACTGGTTCCCAGCTTGGAGCATTTTTGGCCGCTTCGCTGAAGTCGCAATCCAAGATTCTCCAGTTTAACTAAAAAGATATAAATTAAAATCTTTTCATCTAAAAGCATAATCACAAGTCAATGTACGTACAAGCTTATAACCCGAGCTGATTTACTCGAAAGAACAATCATATTCCCGTCATAGTGAAAACAAAATATGGCTATCCTAAAAGGAGTCTCTTTTATGACCTTCTTCTTCCCTATAAGAAGGTTTAAAATTGACTTCTCGTACGATAAACTCGGTCAATACTAATAATTGCTTATCAAATATTCAACTTACCGCCAGAGACTTCGGCGTCCTTCCATTGTCGCCCTTGTAGAATAACTATTTCTACTCTGATGAAGCTTGTTCTTCTTTCAAACAATGTATTAAAGCTTTCTCTATATTTCCTCCTCGATTTGATAATAATGTAGGCCATATTTTAGGCTCAAAATATAGGATTTTGTAGAACATATTCGCTATCTCCTCGATGGTACTTCAACCGTTCACTGAATGAGCGCCTACTATTCAAAACACGCACGTGATCAAATACCGTGTTTTCATTGGTTTATTGTGAGAAATGCACGGGATTCCTGTGCATTGACCGCTGACTCAACATTTCGCTGGCCAATTATTAATTCATCGAAAAGACAAAGGTGTTTGTAAAGTTGTCTATGCATTTTGGACCTCTTTCTTTTGATTTTTGACCTAAAAACAGCTCAAAGGACACAAGTCAACAAGATAAAACAAAGGTACGTAAGATAAAGATACTTTTTGTGAGGTATTCCTCGATTAAGACCTTTTAAATCGACTTTGAAGGGAACGTAAATTTTGGCGCCAATTTTGCACAGTAGTAGGTCAACATGGTCCAAACTGACTGGATTTGGAAGCTGTTCCTTTTATTATCCAAAGGGACACAATTAATTATTGTGCTTCTTATTAATTAAATTATTAATATTTTTGTTGCTTTTACTATGTTTGCTAAACAAAGTACTGTAAACTGCTTTGGATTCTATGTTGTTGATCAAGCATAAATAATTAATTTTGTTGTTGTACTAGACACTGATTATCCACATCAAACAATGAGTCTCACTTGTATTTTACAACCTGCGTTGTTTTATTCGTTAAAACATGTCCAAATTCATAACCAATTATATAACTAACTCTTTGCATTCAAATTTTCAAACATTTGCTTGGTTTTTAGGATTACAAAGCAACCATTATTCCAGAATGTGCAAATATATCATGTGAAGCATAGCTAAGAAAAAGAAGAAGAAGAAGAGGAGGAAAAAAGAATGAATAATAAAAAGGTCTCTTCATAGCATTAAAAGAAACATGCTCTTGCAATATAAAAATTCCAAAGGATTTCCATGCATTGACTACATAAGGAAATGCTGCACTAGTGTAAGAGGAGAGAAAAAATCTATGCCAGGAAGATATAAAGGAGATGAACTGAAACTACCACAGCTACATGAAGAATTACCAACTGCAACAGCAATGCTGGTAATTATATTTTTTCATATTTTAAAACTGCAAATGTGATTTATGTTGGTTAACATGTTTTGCATAATATTGTAGTATTGTAGTGTCATTTCACAGTGTTTTGAAAGTTACAGAGGGGAGTACAAAAAAATCCAACTATGCAGTTTACTTGTAGTTTTTTATTATGAAATATATTACTATTGTTTTGTTGGCATTATGGTATTGGTATCCAGATTTACTGGATCTAAAAGAATCCAAACATTGATGCTTTGATGAGAATAAAAAATGTTCAACATTACAGAGGGAACAGAAAAAATGACATTTTTTAATCTTAAAATAAAACTCAAGAACTCTGCAAAGTTATGATATATCAAGCACACTCTTTTACATAATAATGTTCCATATTTACCTGACTTTATAAAGTCACAGAAGACAAGGTTGGTTTATTCATCTAAAGTTGTGATTTGTGGCCTAATCAATTTAAAGCACTTGTCATATATTAGGAAGTTACTAAAGGGAAATTCTGTCCATGACCTATTACACCATCAAATACCATGCAAAACTTGAAAATAAGACTCTTTCATGATAAATAAGCCAATTTAAATTACTTTCGTTGAAATGATAGATAAGCTTATCTAAATTATTTTGTTTGAAACCTTGTTTCCTGATGAAACAATTTTCCCGAACATTTCTATGATGTCACTGTTAGAGGGAATGAGTGCTTCATGTCCACCAGCACAGGCAACATTTTTGTAATATCTACATGTACATTAAAAAAATAGAAAAACAATCAGGACTTTATCATTTGATTATTCAGCTTCTTTGAAAAGTAATTTGATATTGTGTGTGAACATTAACTTTTTTTGTCCACAAATACTATGAAATGACCCTATCATGAAATCTTGACAAAATTTAATGTTTGACACAGAAGAGTGACTATGCATTGTATTATCTCTCAACAGGTGTAAATGAAACTGCTTATTGGAAGTGGAATGACCAAGAGTTGTTATTTATATGATTAAATCCATGGTTTTTGTAAATAATTCACCCAGAAATGACTTGATTACTTAAAATTAACAGCAGAGTAAATTTTCACTTGAATGGTACATGTGACCATTTTTAAAAACTGACAATTTCAAAAATTTTGTCACAATTTGTCAAATGACAATATTTATTCATGTGTGAGTATTACATAAATTTAGTCTGAAATTATTAGAATATCTGGCCATCAACAAAATTGTTTTTATTTTGTTGTAATTCAATTTTGTGACTTGCACTTTGAGATTTATATATATATTTTTTGTCAATTTTATTCATGTAATGTCTTTGTGTATAAATGTTTGCCCGAGCTTTATGATTTTGCACTACCTGGTGAGTGCCACTTAGTGAGATCTTCAGGCTGGTTTCAGTGCATAATTGAGTGGCTGGCAGGATTTATCCATGTGTGTGCATTATTGGATAAAATTGAACCTGAATGTATTGGAATATCTGTTTGTTCATAAAAAAATACAGGAACTTGCAATTGAAAAAGCCTCACATTTGTACTATTTGTTCATTTCGATTAATTGAAATCAACATTTTTGGTAAGACAGAACAATGAAAAAGCGAATTTTGTTTATCAGAAAATCGCAATCAACAGATATCAGATTAAACGGCCAGTAACCTTGAAACGACTCGTGACCAAATGCTTTCAGCAAACCATCTCACAACAATAAAAAGAGTACAAACACCAAAAGTTTACAATAAATTGATAACACCCACTTGAATGATTTCTTGAACATGTTAAAGAAAATCGACTTATCATCATGCCAGTAGTATTTATGCATGATGATGTATCACATTTTTGATCACTCAGAAATAAATGAATACTATTTGAAGATTCCAGTAATATTCACACTTCAAATATGAAAATCCTCATATGGTAGAAATATCTTGTACGAAAAGTATGCGTAAATATTCAAACCGCAGAAAGTATTATTCAAAGTCACAAAGAAATATTATTTTTGGGATTATCTGAAGTATTCTAGTTGAAAATCCCTGTGCATTCATACTTCACATACTCGAGTCCGAATACTCTAGAGATAAATGTTATGCAAAGTATGCGTAAGAATTCAGCATGTGTGCACTCTACTTATTGAAAAATGTTTATTGCATCAAAATATTGGTGTTTAGACATCTATTTTAGAATGTAGACTGCATGATGTATCACACTTTTCATCACTCAGAAATAAATGAATATTAATTGAAGATTCCAGTAATATTCATACTTCAGATATGAAAATCTTCATACCGTAGAAATATCTTGTACGAAAAATATGCGTGAATATTCAAACCGCAGAAAGTATTTTTCGAAGTCACAAAGAAATATTATTTTTGGGATATCTGAAGTATTCTAGTTGAAAATCCCTGTGCATTCATACTTTACATATTCGAGTCCGAATACTTTAGAGATAAATGTTATGCAAAGTATGCGTAAGAATTCAGGTTGTATACTACTAGAATACGTCACGTATATCATCCGTCTCGAATACCCTAGAATACTCCAAGTCAAGAAGCCATATTCTTTTTCTGAATACTCTTGAATATTTGCCTTTTGGCACAGTGAAGGAGGGAGGGAGAAAGGAAACCACTATAAAAATCACTGTGCATGTGTGCCTACACGAAGACGGACTTTCGAAAAAAGAAAGAGCACGTTCCCGTGGACGGTTCAAACAAATGTAAACCCAATATTTTTACAACTTAAAGCCATTTCTATCACATTTCATATAAGCTCGACGATTTTGTATAGGTAATCATATGGTTTCGAGTTCAGTGCGGAATTAATTTGCTCGAGTGCTATTTGAGCTCTTTGAAAAACTCACGAGTGCAAATTGATTTCAAATTGAACGAGAAAAACCATATGATTTCTTATTAATGAAAATTTCTGTCACAACCTCACAAAAGTTTGCGCGGAACACTCGGTCTAGCTGTTCGATGTCTGTTTACATGGCTTCGCCGATAGATCTATCGGCGCGAAGCCATGTAAACAGACATCGAACAACTAATGTTTTCCAGTAAGAAAACTCTAAAAAATATATTTTTTGAAATACCAAATTGTTTCTTTTTCCCGAGGAATGTTCATTCAAATCAAAAGTCTATCACGTAAAACTGATTTTACAAAACTTACATTTTTGTCAGGTCCAGCCAACAGTGCTCTGATTTAGTAGCAAAACCTGTGTTTTCAAAATTTATATTTTCTTTTCTTTTCTGTCCAAATGAGGGTGAATTGGGTGAAACTGCACTTATTTCCAGGTTTTCAAGTGTCAGCTTGGATTTTTCAGGAGAAACACTAAATTTGTTCATTTTATATTGAGAATTTTTGGCACAATCTTGACAGTTTATTGACGAGTTTAGCAAATGGCGGCTGAATATGTCGTACCAACAAGCAGTTTTGGGCTCTTTTTCTTTGTGAAAATATACTCTAGGCTTCTTCATTTGACAACTTTAGACTACCAAGTAAGAAAAAAGACTTCTTTATACTCCATTGAGGTAAGAAACGCAGATAACGCCAGTTTCCTGCACTAAGTTTGTCAGAGCTTCACTTCACTTTCAACAATCGCTTTGCCAGTTGAATAGTGGGAAATTTGCAACGCGGCGCGCTGTTTGAAGATACACTAATTCCGCCAAAAATAGCGATCGATAGCAAGTCAGAAAATATTTTTCAATCTATACTATGGACATTTCTTTGATTTTTGTTTGGTACTATTTATTTGCACTGCTGCAGTGCAATTATGTTTGTAATTTGCACTGCAGATGAGAGTGCAAATTACTTTTTCCTTCCGTGTTAGCGATTAAGAGGGTTGTCCAACATGACCAATCTATTCCATTTGTAATTTGCATTTTACCATTGGTACAGTTGGTGAAATGACCACAGGGCCCCCAAGGCAATCATAGTAGTTTGATTTAGTAATGACTTAGCAGAATCACAGGCTTGAAAGGAGATAGAGAAAAAACTAAGACCAATTTTTTTTGGAGGGGGGGGGGGGGGGTACAACTTGTACCATTGGTACTGTTCTATAGACTGAGAAACAGATTTAGATATATAAAATATACTAAGTCTAAAAATTTTTTTCTGGGAGGGTTCACTAATTGTTCAAATGGAACCATTGGTACCATTGGTGCCAACCTACAGGCTGAAAAGCCAAGCAGAATAATATAGATCATTGTTTGGGCTTCCTGTGTATACTCTGATGAGAAGTAGAGGGCCCTCAAAGCCTCTCCAATGGTACCATTTGAACCATTGGTAAACCAAAGATACCAATGGTGCATATTAATGTATTTTGGTTCATTGGTGATTTGGCCTATATGGGGTTCCTGTGTATACTCTGAAGTAGAAGTAGAGGCCCCTCAAAGCCTCTCCAATGGTACCATTTGAACCATTGGTAAACCAAAGATACCAATGGTGCATATTAATGTATTTTGGTTCATTGGTGATTTGGCCTATATGGGGTTCCTGTGCACACTCTGATGTAGAAGTAGAGGCCCCTCAAAGCTTCTCCAATGGTACCATTTGAACCATTGGTAAACCAAAGATACCAATGGTGCATATTAATGTATTTTGGTTCATTGGTGATTTTGGCCTTTATGGGTTTCCTGTGCACATATCTAATGTAGAAGTAGAGGCCCCTCAAAGCCTCTCCAATGGTACCATTTGAACCATTGGTAAACCAAAAATACCAATGGTGCATATTAATGTATTTTGGTTCATTGGTGACTTGGCCTATATGGGCTTCCTGTGTACATCTCTTATGTAGAGATAGTTGCCCATCATTAAAAACTCGAAGTTATTTTTTTTTCTGGGAGGGTTCACCATTTGTTCAAATGGAACCATTGGTACCATTGGTGCTAACCTAGAGGCCAAGAAGCAGAATAAAAAAAAATCTTTTGGGGTGAATGAGGTCCATGAATATATAGAATAGATATAGGCTCAGCTCCTTCCCCTTTTTCCATTGCCGTCCCCCTCCCCAATCTCTCCCTCCCTTGAGCCTCTTCATAGGGTAACTGTATTTCTTATCTGTCAAGATGAGAGTATTTTGGTGCAATATTTGATTCTGTTCTCCCATTTTATCTACTGATCTCAACTTGTGTAACCAATGCTTCCGTTATGTCAGTGGCAAAATTCTTTAACGATTCTCCACAGGAATCCCAATAAGGGAACAAAATTTCCATTTCAAAAATAATTTTGTTGATTTTTCATAAGTTGGGCTTTATAAAGAAATTGAATGATATAAGAATTGAGTTTGTTATGTTCTGCTGGTAGTCTTTTGGCTGCTTGGAAATATATAGTGTTACCAGTTAAGTAGTGAAAGAGTTACCATACATGTTTATGAAGTTATGACACTTTCATCACAATTAGTACTGAATTCTTTTCTCTGGTATGTGAAAATAATTTGCTTATGCCTTTGTAAATTTTTGAAATGAGTGATTACCCTTGTCCAAGAAGATCCAATTTCAGTGAATATATATAGTGCTCCAGGGACATTAAAAATCATATCTTTGCCAGTTTCAGTGCAATGTTGTTGAAATTTTGTAATTAAAAAAATATATTTGAGTGAACAAGTACTTATTATTTTCACTTTGTGGTGGTTGTTCCAGTGACAAATATAATGTAGTCATTATACATGTATAGTTTATGGAAATCAATTTTGATACAAAATGGAAAGTTGAAGATGTAGTGCCAACAAAGAGGAAGCTTGAACACCCTTGGAGTTAAAGTAAATAATAATCAAATGCATGCAGTAATTGTTTATGTTATAAAAATACATTTCATTGAAAAACAATGTTGAATGAATAACGTACAGTCTAATAGGTTGAATTTTTTTGTATGTATAAGTATCATGTAGTATATAAAACTTTTCCTTTGTTTTCTATGAACTATTGTATAATTCTAATAGGTGGAATGAAAATGTAGGTGACTCACATAGCGTGACTATTGTTTTCACTACATTTTCATGTCTTCTGTACATCAATTTCAATAAATACAACAAAAATAGGAATAATCTACTTGTTTTTTATACTATTTATCATAAAATTTCAACCAATAAGGCAGCCTTTAGGATTGAATGACGTCATGTATGTGTGTTTACTGTAATCATGCACTCATGAAGCATGCATAATAATACCCTGCTTGGCAGAAGTTTCTTTATTTTCCTCCTCTAAGAGAGAAGAAAACGAAATATCTGCAAGGATCTGTTTGATATTCTGTTGAGCATGCACAAAAATGTATTGTCTTTTAAGTGTCACTTCCACTGACTCCTGCTCCCGTTGGCTATTGTACTACTTTTTGAGCCCATTTCTCCCAGGTAATCTTTATTCCATATAGCCTTGATATAACTTGATATAAAACTTGGAATTAACATGACCCGGGAGTTAATGAGCCAGTGATGCAGTTGGCTGTTCTAGTAGTCTGTAAATTGACCATGCAAATAATAGAATTTCAAGTGTTTTTGTAATTCTCTCCCTCCTCCCTTGCCTTTTTCGACATTCTCCCTCCTCCCAACTTTTTTGCCTCTCTCTCCCGCCCCCCCCCCCCCCCCTCCTTCCTACTTTTTTAGGAGCCTTTTCTCCCTCCTCCCAAAACTCTTGCTCTCCGCTCTTTTTGAGGTAACATCACCTCCAGGTATTACAGATACCAGCGCTTCAGCTTCGGATATAAAAGCTCTCGTTTCTTGCTGTTGAGCACTAGTCATGATGCATGTAAGGCCTTTTCACCAAAAATAAAACGGTTTGAGAACAAAACACAACTTGTGAACTTAAAAAAAACCCGGTATCCGAATAATCGATTAATGGATAAAAAACTTGGAAAGGACTAAATAATCGCTGATTAATGATGGCATGTTGACTTGGAGATGATCGTGTCTGACAAGCTTGAAGGTCGGCTCCTGTTCAAATGAGAACGCAAGTCGATGCAAGTTCGATGCATCTTCGTTTGAACACCAACTTGCATCGACTTGCGTTTACTTGCATCGACTTGCGAACAGTTTGAACGTGCTCAAATTTGCATGCAAGCGAATGCAAGTTTTGGAACGTTTGAACAATTAAAACAAAAACAAATCTGATTTTCTCGCTGTCCTTCAGCTAACCGTTTTCCTTGAAAGTTATGGAAAATTTTCCATCGACTTGCGTGGAGCGGTGCATGTTCAAACGAGGACTGATTTTCAAGTCAAAACTTGTATCGACTTGCGTTCGGTCCCTTGCGTTCTCGTTTGAATGGAGCCTATTAAAACTTGCTTCGAGGCTTGATAGCTATTCAAATTACATTTGAGTTTAATTTAACGAAGTGATAAAAAATCTTTGCAAGTTAAAGACAGGGAGCTGACTTCGTTTCTCAAGATTTGGGAACGGCGCATCCTGTATTGTGATTTTCGAGGAACGTGAGTTGACTTCGTTCATCAAGATTTGTTTTTATAGTTTTAGTTCCAGATGTATAGCTACCATGTAGAAAAGCTGGAATAAACCATTATTATTATTATTATTATTATTATTATTAAACGGCGAATCATATTGTTTTGATTTTCGAGGTCCGTGAGTGACGTTCCTCAAGATTTGAAAACGGCGAATGTTATGACCGAATGTTATATTGTTTTGATTTTCGAGGATCGTGAGCTTAGATATAACGAAGTAATTGTAAAACTTTGGAAGCTTAAAAACAGGGAGCTGACTTCGTTCCTCAAGATTTGGAAACAGCGCATCTTGTATTGTTGTGATTTTCGAGGAACGTGAGTTTTAAGGAAGTCATTGTAAACTGACTTTGCAAGCTTAAAGAGAGCTGACTTCATTCCTCAAGATTTGAAAACGGCGAATCTTATATTGTTTTGATTTTCGAAGACCGTGAGTTCGTTCGTTCGTCGAGATTTGAAAATGGCGAATCTTATCTTATATTGTTTTGATTTTCGAAGATCGTGAGCTTAGATATAACGAAGTAATTGTAAAACTTTGGAAGCTTAAAACTGACAGGGATCTGAGCTGACTTTGTTCCTCAAGATTTGGAAACAGCGCATTTTGTATTGTTGTGATTTTCTAGGAACGTGAGTTTTAAGGAAGTCATTGTAAATTGACTTTGCAGGCTTAAAGAGAGCTGACTTCGTTCCTCAAGATTTGAAAACGGCGAATCTTATATTGTTTTGATTTTCGAAGACCGTGAGTTCGTTCGTTCGTCGAGATTCGTTACGGCGAATCTTATATTGTTTTGATTTTCGAAGACCGTGAGCTTAGCAACGAAGTAATTGTAAAACTTTGCAAGCTTGAAAACGGCGAATCTTAAATGTGTACGTACGTCACCAATCGAACCAATAGATATAATGATATGCACGATTTGACAAATGGTACCAATGGAACCATTGGTAAAGCGCTCGGCCGGCTGCTCTCGAGTTACCACAGGAACTCCAAACCTATTACCTGTTTTCCGCTCGTATTACCACAGGAACTCCACACCACTTGGTTGCCCTGTTCTTATAATGTTTTACATATAATGTTATATATGGGGCTTCCTGTGGAAATTCACCAACTGTACCAATGGTAAAATGCAAATTACAAATGGAATAGATTGGTCATGTTGGACATACTTGGCGATTAACGTCGCTGCTCTTAGCCAATCACAGTCGGGTAAATTTTTCATGTATATTATTATCAGGGAGTTCGTGAGCTTAATTCAATATGCACTCAGTACAACTGTTTTTCACCTTGTGTATCTGTTTAGACAGAAAAAATACCCAGGCAAACGACAAATAGAAAATAGAAAGCCAAATTTGTTTTATGAGGATTCAGTTTTTTATTTATATCTTTAGTGTTAAGTATATTATATAGCAGATTTTTTCTCTTTTAGGCAAACATTGAGGATCATTGACCTAAAAAGAGCATTTCGTTAACGACATCACTCTACCATTACGCCGGCTAACAAGCTCAACTTGATGGAACCACTTGTTGCAAAGATGTGAACCTTGACAACTTTACCCACTGGAGTAGAGGCAGGAGCAGTAATGTACACAGGGATGTATGCAGTTCTACCTGGGAGTGCCGATACTGAACGTCTTGCTGAAACGCGGACATTTGTTGGTGCGGCGGATACGCGGACAGAGAATGTCTTCCTTGACGCACCTCTATAATCAATAGCGGCACGGAAAGATGACCTTTTTCCTCTCTTGACCGTCAACAGGTTTGTCATGATCTGAGTACGGATGATTGCCTCTTGTGGCTTGATCTCCTCACTTGACACTCTCTGGAAACGTTCGCCACTGTGGGTCTTGCCAGTTAAACGGATTCTGAAAGCTTTCGCTAAAGGAAGATCGAAGGTAGCCATGTCATCTTTCACGTTCAGGGATCCGACACTCGCACCATGTTTATCGACGAGGTCGAGCTTAAGTGAGCTCTTGTCAAGTCGTGAGCCATGAGGAATGATAACTTTGACGTTTGCTTTCTCGCCTGAAGAAAAAAGTTAGGCAATATGATTAATAGGACTATTTGATAACAATGTATATTTATAATTTAACCCTTTCGCTCCTACAGCGCCCAAAACCGAAAACTTTGGTACGAAAGTAAACTCTAGTAAATGAGTCAAGTTTTGAAAATCAAACATTGTGAAACAACTGGCGATTTCTGCAGAAATTCGTCATTTCAAGGCAAGGAAAGGAAAAAAATCACCATTTTGGGCTCAATTTTCATCGTTGAAAATCACACATTTTGGACCTCAATTTTTCTCGACAAATTATCCTTTCCTGCACACGAAACAGCATTAACAACCAAATTCAGTCCTAGTCTTGTGTTCTCATGGACTTTTTGGCCTTCTTTTCCTTTCACGGACACAGCTGCGGCTGATTCATTGTGGCCATTTTGCAAGCACGTGTTTTTGGACTTTTACGAGCTAAATGCTTTCTGGGTAATTCAGCTCCTACGCAACAGCCACAGCCCTTCCGTCCATATTTTAGAGTTTTTAGTAAAGTCTCGAGCCCCCTCGGAATTCTGCCCAAATTTCGCGCTTGCTGTGTTCCTTAATCGTCACAACTCCCAAAAAATGCCATGGCAGGTCCGAGAAATTGCCCTTGGACGAGCTTCAAAGCACACTTCGTCTTGGCGCCACTCAAAATTCACCCAGTCAAAGCTAGGAGCCAAAATGCCTACGAAGTGTTACACCTTGACGAATTCTTACGGCAAGTAAGCTCTCTGCTACTTCCAGGCTTAATGATGCCCAGCCAGTAGGAACCAAAGGCGAAAAAAGGCTCGAAAATTCACAGAAATCCAAGTTTTCTGGACTTTCAAATGCCACCATCACTCGACCAAAAACGCTACCGCTTCAAACTGGTTTCAACCGGTTAACTTGAGCCCTCAATAGTACAAAACCGCAGAACTTTCTATGGTTACTCCAGTAAGCAGGCGAAAAAATACACAAATCGATTCTGACCTCAAAATCGCGTAAAAACCTCAAAAATCCCCAGTAGCGAAAGGGTTAAACTGCACCGTAGCTGTAGCATAATTCCTGTTTGACCATATTCAGCAAAATTCCATGAATACGCTGTTCCAACCTTCCACAACTTACCGATAAGAGGGCTGGAAACGGGAACAACCAATTTGGATGTGCTGACAGTCCTGACGAACATTTGGTCGAACTCGATGTTAGATATGGCGCTGGCCTTGATCTGAAGGAAACAATGATCAAAAATGAAACACGTTGTTGCTTCTGGGGTTCTAACAGTATAAATATTAGCTGTTAGCACTGGAAAGTGAACGATCGATTGCACTTTGACTTTAAACCCACTTGACCATTGGGAATGTTTCAGGTGAAGAGAAAAATAGTGGCAATCAGAACCTTAAGGTAATTCCGTAGTTTTGCATCGCCCACTCTCTACTGCGCACAATTCTACCATGCGCGAGCTCGCGCACACGGAGAAATTTCAAGTTTAAAAGATGGCGGCCATTTCGATGAAAAACACCATTTTTGAAATGTAAAATGCTCAAACTTACGGCAAATAGCTCTGAAAACATCAAAAGAGGACTAAAAACACTAACACAGGACTTGTGGGCAAATAGCTAAAAGAGATATCGGCTTTTTTAATACTTTTTCGTCGAAACTCGTCCTAGTCCTCCCTCTGTCAAAGCCTATTTTGAGGACAAAATTCGTGCTTTAGCGAACTGTAGCGAAAAAACGAACACAGTGACCTATCGTTTTTATTATATCAAATCAATAAGAGTAAGGTATCCTATCTGATATTTCAATTTTAACAAAAATCGATGTTCCGTTTTTGAGATATTCTTAAATACTTGCCGTAGAAAGCTGTTTTCAAGCCAGTATCAGGGTATGTACTGGTGCCGAAATATCTCTAATATTTGACGACAATTAAATTTTCTTGCAAATTTTTAAGGTTTTCATTTTTTTCGATGTGTAAAAGATAGAATGACTTCGACATTTCAATGCTGACAAGGGCTTGATGCAAAACTTAAGGTGAATGCCCTAAAAATGCTTCAAATTACTGCCATCTAGCCCAAAAACGAACATGGTGACCCCATTTTTTATTTTATTTTTGGAATCAGTATAGCTTAGTTAATAACTTTACGAAATTTCATTAAAAATATATGTTCGGTTATATTTCTACGGAATTACCTTAACCAAAACGCCACACGTTGGGACTCTCCAAAAAGTCTTGTGAGTCAATCGAAATTCGAAGTACAATCTATCGTTGATATTTTAACAGCTGATATTTGAGTACCGGTTTGTAGGTTTTACCTGATAAGAGAAACCTCGAACATTGAAGGGAACTGACAGTTTCCACTTTCCTTTTGATGGGCTTTGGATGATCCATAATTTTCCTTTATTCATGTTCAGTGTGTGTGCCACATTCCTACCACTACCATCAATTAGGTTGACCCCGGCGTAGTTGTATGTTGCTGTGATTGAAACAATCAGCTTTGAGACACTTTCGTCAACAGGGAAACTAACATCAGACGAAGATCGCTTCCACAAGTTGAAAAGATCTCTGCGACGACGTCCACTGCCACTGCCACCAGATGAAATGATACAGGATCCATCAAGATCTGCTGCCACTAATGAATCTGCAGCACTAATATCTGAAGCTCTACCAAAGAACAGACTCAAACCACCAGTATCTTCCATGATGGCTTTGTAGTCAGCATTGGCTGCAGGATTCTGACATCCTTTTGTGCTGAAGAAAAAGTTGACTGGCATCATATAGTCCAAAGCGTATCCAATGGCATTGTCCCTGTTGTAGTCACCTCTGGCCTTTGGTGGTGCATCGGTGAACACGTACATAGGAGAGCCTGGTAGTGGTTCTCCAATCTTGATAGCATCGATGATTCCATTGAAGGTCAGTTCTGGACAATCACCTCCTCCATGAGCGTAAAGGGAGTTGATGGCAGATGAGAAGCCGAAGCGATTTGAATAGTCAAATTTACGGACAGGTCCAGAGCCTATACAAAAACAAAGCGATTGGTGTAACAAAACATTATTGTAACGCTACAAATATACTGTCATTTTCTGTAGAGTCAAAAATACATACGTGGATCGTTATAAGGGGAAAGAATGTAGTCCACTTTGCCTTTCCTTTTGTACCTAGCAATAGAGTTGGCAATAGCCTTAGCCTGGCCAATTTCTTCCTTCATACTTCCAGTTGTATCAATGGTGAACACAAGTGATACGTCACCATCAACAGCGAGGAATTCCTGAAATTGAAAACGTTACATTAAGACGTCTGCACTCATTAGTACGCTCATGTGGTGGCATCAGACTTACCTTGAATTTATCATCTCCAAGGTTGTCTTTGATTTGCTTGATGATTTTATCTCCATTACCATGGCAATCTTCTTGTTTTTCCAAGATAAATCCAAGCATGGTTCGTGCATAGATATATCCCTTTTCATTCACTGCTTTATTGATTCTTTCAATCAGCTCACTTTCGATGACCTTGGCATTCCTTGGAATGCTTTTCGCAGCTCCCATACCTTTGTTATGAAAGAGACATTAAATGTTTCTGAGAAAAAGAGAATAATTAAAGTGTCCAGACCGCTGGAATCTTACTTTTGACAACTTGGAAAAGTGCTACCACAAGGTGGTTGTTGACTTCTACGCTTCCTTTAGGCAGAGCATCCAATACGTATTGAACAATATCATCAATGCTGCATGGTTCTGTAAAGCAAAAATGTAATGTTCAATGTTCATTTTTACTATGAATACGAATGTACAAATTTATTACGGCTTAATAATACATCATTAGGAGCTATTAAGAGTCTAAGCCTAAGTCCAAGCCTCCTTAATTTTGTCATAGATTTTTAGTTTTGTTTTTGTTTATTTGGTTGGTTGGTTGGTTGGTTGGTTGGGTTTTTGGGTTTTTTGTTTGTTTGCTTGTTTTTTTGCGGATTTTAGGGTGACATGATGGCTAATTTATTTATTCACCAAAGTATGTGTATGTACATGAGACATGTAAATAAGATTTAAACATCAACATCGCAATAGCAAATTCGTTACATTCTTACTTGGTTTACATTTCTCCGTGTTACACTTTTTCGTTTCTGCTGCATCTCCCACACAGTTCTTGCCACCATGAGCTGGTGCAGGGTTGGTACAAGTACGAGTTCTCGTTTGTGTTCCACCGCCACATTTCTTACTGCAGGCTGACCATGCAGAGAAAGCACTCCATCCACCATCAACTAAAGCAAAATAGACAAGGAAAGACTTATTATTATCAATACTATGATGTTCCTTACTATTGTCAGAAGATGAGTCATTTCCTGAGATGGAAATCTTCAGAACGAGTTCTACTTTTTGTTCCACCGTCACAAGTCTTGGAACATTTTGACAATTTAGAGAAAAGCGCTCTATTTACCATGAACTAAAGCCATAATAAGATTGATCATTATCAATAGAGTGGTTTTCATAAACTGTTAAATAAAGTGTAATAAACAAAGTGTAATAAATAAAGTGTAATACACCGAAACCAAAAAAGAAAACGAAAACATTAAAGTGTAATAAAGTGTAAAACGCGCGCTAAAGTGTATCTCACGGGTTTATGAAAACCACTCTACCCAAATGGTTTATTTTTATTGTCAAAAGATGAGTCTGATGAGTAATCATCGAAAAGATGTCTTGTTGGCAAACCTTTGCAGGGGCTAGTGTTACACTTTTTCGTTTCTGTTGCCTTTCCAACACAATCCTTTCCACCGTGAGCTGGTTTGGGGTTGGTACAAGTACGAGTTCTCGTTTGTGTTCCACCGCCACATTTCTTACTGCAGGCTGACCATGCAGAGAAAGCACTCCATCCACCATCAACTAAAGCAAAATAGACAAGGAAAGACTTATTATTATCAATACTATGATGTTCCTTACTATTGTCAGAAGATGAGTCATTTCTTGGGATGGAAAATCTTCAGAACGAGTTCGACTTTTTGTTCCACTGACACAAGTCTTGGAACATATTGACAATTTAGAGAAAAGCGCTCTATTTACCATGAACTAAAGCCAAAATAAGGTTGATCATTATCAATAGATTGATCATTATCAATAGAGTGGTTTTCATAAACCTGTGAAATTAAGTGCAATAAATAGTGTAATACACCGAAAACACAAAAGAAAACGAGAACATTAATAAGGTGTAAGACGCTAAAGTGTATTTCACGGGTCTCTACCAAATAGTTTCTTTTTATTGTCAAAAGATGAGTCTGATGAGTAATCATCGAAAAGATGTCTTGTTGGCAAACCTTTGCAGCTCTTAGTGTTACACTTTCTCGTTTCTGCTGCCTTTCCAACACAGTCCTTGCCACCATGAGCTGGTTTGGGCTTGGTACAAGTACGAGTTCTTGTTTGTGTTCCACCGCCACATTTCTTACTGCAGGCTGACCATCCTGAGTATGCACTCCACCCACCATCAACTAGACAAGAAGAAAAAAGTGCTCTTTTTTCTCAAACAAGAAACTATGCATACAAGATGTCCAGTGAAAAATGATGTAAGTGCTATTATGATAGAACGGAAATGAAGCTAATGAAGCCACAAAGAAACTTTTCAGCAAACAGGACAAACTGATTGGAGAACAACTCTTCACAAACCTTTGCGTGAAAGGTCACTTTAACAAGCGAAAGATGACATAGCAGATATGGAATCTCTAAACAGCTTTTCAAAACAAAAATATTTTCTTGAACAATTAATTAACATCAATATATGTTTTAGAGAGTAAGTACCATATATGCTTTTTAACTTACTAGGGCATTGCTTCTTGGCTGGGCAGGTTGCCTCGCCTGCGGTCTTCAACTTCTTGTTGTACGCAGGACAGCCTGCGCGAGTGTCTTTTACCAAGATGAGCTTGAACTTCTTACCCTCACCGCATTTTCCATATTCGCATGCGGTATATTCTAGACAAAATGTAATACACATACCATTAGCAAGGTTTTTCATATTCTCTCCTATTCTCCGATCTCACTTGATAGGATCTCACTCGACAATAACATTTTGATGAATAGGAAAGATCGTTATACCATCGAAGTTCATTGAAATCCGTGCAAAACAGTTTTTGGCCCGGTCGTAGTGTTTTCCCATTTAAGACTTGGTTTCTGGTTTTCTTTGTTATGATTTCTTTGTTTGAGATTTGGAACAGCAATGTTGGCGACTCTCAAATCTAAGGAAACTTAGAGGCTTTCCTCAACAGGAGCGCCCCTAGGCCAGTGATGTGCCTCGTGGGAAAATGATGACGATGATGATGATGAAACGTGATTTATCATGATATTATTTAATACCATGATCATCGTCTTTATCGTTTTGAGGTATCTCAGTTATTCAAGACAATTATTTAAATATCAAATTCATCCTACCGCTTTTCATGTGGTACATGAAGTTTGACCAGTGAGTTCCAATACCATGTTTACCATCAGGATCAACTTTGCAGTTGTCTTTGCAGCCATGTTTGTCATAGGTTTTGTAAGCCTCTTTAGATCCCCAACACTCATGATTGTACTGAAGACCAAAGTAGGTGTAGCCCAATTTTTCTGCTGCTTTACTGCACGTCTCAAACCTTGTTTTATAGTCATCGGCCTCTGAAACGCTTCTAAAATAATTAGGCATGGCTCGATCAGGATCATCTGCGTAGCAGCCAAGAGCTTCCCACTCTGTCGAGAATTGAATTATATCATTATTTCTATCGCTTTTATTTCTTAAACAGTTGGGGAGCATCTCAATATCTTAGACATTACAATTTTGTATTATTATTGTCAATATCCCTTAGGTGTGTCTATTTTTAAGAATTGGATGAACTATCAAAGGGAATTCAACAAAGGGAGGACACTGCATGTAAAAGACGTCGTTGGGATTTGGATTGCAACTAGAATATTGTTTTGTCTCAAACCAAATAAATTCCAAGTTCAATAATAGGAATGTCTGTCAGAGAGGGTGACCCAATGTAGTTGGGATGACTTTGTTGTCTTCTTTTCTCTGGGGCACACAAAAGACGTACAAGCTATCGTATCCCGAGGGGCCCGAACAGGTGAAATACTGATATGCAGAAAGGTGCTTATTATGGTATTGCTTCAACTATTCGTTTTATTGGGTAAAGCAAAAGTAATCGTTTGGAGAAAAGCAAATATACTTAAATTTTCGTAATTTTTCTTGAAGGTTAACGTAAGTTTTTCGGTCTAGCCTCTAATCGAACATGGTTTCAGCCAGTCGCATTGTGGAAAATCCTTACAAGTTGTGGTAAAAGAAACATAACTTACCTGCAGCTCTAGCGCCACCAACGGCCATTAAAATAAACAAAAGAGTCAACATCTTTTAACCACCCTGTGAACAAAAACGGGTGAATATTGAAAGCTGGAATACATGCATGCAGATTATATTTAAGGAATATAAAACGCGCGCTCATATCTCTGTACTGTGATATAAACACGATGGAAGATGTAGAGCAAGAGAAAAGCAAGATTAGGAACACGAGGCGTAGCCGAGTGTTTCTCTTGCTTTTCTCTTGCTCTACATCTTCCAGAGTGTTTATATCACAGTACAGAGACATAAGCGATCGTTTTATATTGCTTTTATAAAATATTTCCGACGTTTTTTGAGCGAGCCATGTCTCTGTCCTCTGATATAAATATGGTAGCCAGCCAATCAGCGCGCGTTATATCTCAAATATTTTATAATGCGAATTATTGAAATTATTCGTTCTATAGCTAGGCTAGCTTCATAGCGGAGCTAGTCCCGTTCGGCCCGTGCGAGCGGAACACCGTACCTATATGAAAAAATGGTAAACAATCGAACCAAAGTGAAGTTAGCCTGAGATTCGCAGCCTTAGATTCATATTGCCTGAGATTCACATTCATTTCCGGGGGGAGGGGGGTCAACAAATTAAGTATCACAAGCTCTTATTACCCTCGAATCTAAGGATAGGGTGAATTTTTTTCGGACTTGGTGTTGTTTCAAAAACTGCTCGAAAGACGTGCACAATGCACGTGCACAGTAAAGGTTTTCAACTTGCGAACTTTAGTAGGTGGATTCGTAGCTTCAAAAAACTTCTCCTAATAACTGAATCATTGAGGATTGGACTGCGGATTGTGTATACCTCGTTTTTTGAAGATCCTTCAATAGAACTGCTCAAAAATCTCGATAAAGTGGGACATCGTCTCCATTGAGTGTAAAACTAGGACCATGTTTCGATAGACAACAAGGAAAACACTTCAAGGAATTGAAGACTGGGGTTTATTTGGAATACATGACTTCGAAAAATAAAACGTTTTGTACGTGAAACTGTGCTTAAGTTTGAACAAAACTCAAGTACAATGCATCTGTGATTACATTTGTGAACTTTTTGCACTCTTTTTTCTGGCAACCCTACATTATGTGTAACACGTGACAACCCAACTCAAGTTGAGGTCTGGAATGTTTTGATAGAAAAATTGGCAGTAAAATCAAACTGAAAAAGAATTTTGCATGCAAGCTAAAGTTAATTGTTTTAAATCATAAATTGTTTTACAATTTCATCTAAAATGTATAATTATAAAGTCCGAGGTTACTTTGAGTCCTTCGTTAAAAAGTGAAAAGTTAATTCATTTTTTATGCGAGTTAGCTGTTTTGATTATAATTTATAGCTGCCTCTAAAGCACATATTGCCAACAGATAGATTTTTATATATTTTTTTAATCTGTAACTTGAAATTGGACAGTTTACCAAATAATGAAGATAAAACAAAAGACCGGCCCAAAAACGGCACTTTAAATGTGCCATTTTTGCCTTAACCTTTGTATCTTCAACAATATTTGATCGTTTGCAATGAAATTTTCAGTGATGGCTAACTATAGGTGGCGATTTATTTTCCCGTGTTTAAAAGTTACCACTGACGTGTTTTGACGTCATAGCGAATTGTTACATTTCTCGAGAACATCCAGATTACTTCAATAGATTCTTAAAACTACATAGTTTGAAAGAGAATGTTATTCTCTAAAATTTGGTGCAATTTTTATATCGATCCGACATTTCGTTGTCGACTTATAAGGGATTTTTGTTTCACGATGACGTCATAAAAGTGACGTCACTAATAACCATTAAAAGCCATTAGAAGCCATTGGAAACGACACGGTGATGATGGAGCGAACATGTATTACTATTATGAAGTGTTTCTACGTAACTAAGTTAAAACTTTTGGTCATCGAGCTTTATTAGGGATATTTCAAATTATCGGTGACGTCATTATGACTTTTGAGGATTTTGCTATATATTCTTATTAATGTTTCTAATACTTATCTTCAAAAAATCAAAAATCTAAAATCATACGATTTTGAGGACTTCGAAGCTCTTTCACTATGCAAAGTATAAGAACAACCGAACTTCAAACAAAAAAGTTGAATGAAGAAGAAGTAATTGTCAAATAATCATATGGGAAATAGTAAAGAAAATTTATGAAAATTACTTCTTCATTCAACTTTTCGACGTCATCGTGAAACAAAAATCCCTTATAACTCGACAACGAAATGTCGGATCGATATAAAAATTGCACCAAATTTTAGAGAATGGCATTCTCTTTCAAACTATGTTTTAAGAATCTATTGAAGTAATCTGGATGTTCTCGAGAAATGTAACAATTCGCTATGACGTCAAAATCACGTCAATTGTAACTTTTAAACATGGGAAAATAAATCGCCACCTATAGTTAGCCATCACTGAAAATTTCATTGCAAACGATCAAATATTGTTGAAGATACAAAGGTTAAGGCAAAAATGGCACATTTAAAGTGCCGTTTTTTGGGTCCTTTGTGCCCGGCGCGTAAGTGCTCGTAATATTGTATTAAGAGGCAACTATATATAAATAAGTAACAGGACTCCATGCTTGTCCAATTTGAAAATAATTGAACTGAAATAAAATTCCTCTTTGGAATTTTCTTCGTCCAATTATTTTCAAATTGGACAGCATGGAGTCCTATATTACATATACTAATTTTAACAAGGTCAAAATTGCATTATCAATATAACCTTGAAAAGAGAATTCTTGTTTTGTGTGAAGGCAACAAAGCTCAACAATACAGCTAACACGCCAAAATATTGTCAAGACAGAAAATCAAATCATTATGTTCTGCAATCATTGTCTAGTTTAATTGATGAATGTTTAAATGGCCTAGTATTTATGTGAATAAACTCAGTTTTGGAGGACTTTTGCTATCTTTTTCTGAGAATTGTGAACCACTACCACAAGGTCAACTACAACCTGACTGAATCGTATCTGAATAGATATATTGTATCACTGTAATAACGGTGACTGAACGTAAAAGCCTAATAATTCTCATAGGAGACTGAAAGGCAAAAGCATATCCGAAACCGAAAGCAAATGCTAAAAAGCTTGAGCTGTAATTTCATTTCAACTTTTTCAACAAAATGCAATCTTTGTTTGACTATTACCACAGGAAGCCCAATTCATATAAATTGCTTAACGTCCAAAAATAAAATATCTAAAATTAACAAATATTTATTTAAAAGGGAGCTCCGTTATTAGGTAGTACCTAATTTTTATATTATAATCTTCCAATTTCGCAGACTAATGTATCATATATCTTAACGACATTTTTTTTTCGACAATACGGAATAGTCGAGTTTCCCATTACTAGAAACCGCTGAGCTTTCTGGCAAAAGGTGCATTTATACAGGCTTAGCCTCGAGTCAAAGGTAAATTATTCAAAATAGCAGCGAGAAAAATGCAGAATTGTTGCTAAAGAACAACATTAAAATCGAGTTTATTCCCATGGGTTTTCTTGGAAAGGAGGCTAAGGCTGTATAAATGGGCCTTTTGTCAGAAAGCTCAGCGGTCTCTAATAATGGGAAACTGGACTATTATTAAACTTTATTGGAGCCTAAAAGCTTCACCTTACCAGGAAACGATCAACGGCAAATAGAATCACGTGCCCCTTTATTTTTCCCGTCTAGCGTTGCGCGTTTGGCACGTAAAAAACTGACGGTGATTTTCCACGTTTACGCGAAATGAATGATTCGCACGTTAAAATGGATCGTTTCCCGTGTACGCGTGGCACGGTTTTCGATTTATTCAAGATGTCGGTATGCGAGTTGGAGATGGCGGGAAAGGACAAGAGCAAGTTTTAAAAAATGGTATACCTTATTACTCAACGATCTTTGCTCGTTTTTATGTATTTCATAAACAATCGTGGAGTCTGTCGTTAGTTTTAGACATGAAAGCTAGACGTTGTTCATGGCGTATCTAATCCAAAAACGGGCTGTTTTCAAATGTTTTTGTTTTTATGGCCAACCATTTTGTTCATAATCAACAACTTTGAAAACATTCTGCATCAATTATAAGCTTAAAGATCTGTCAGACTCTCTGATTTTCCTTTCAAGAAAACTAAAAAATGGGAATGTTTTATAAAGCAAGCATGTAAAACGAGCCATTTTTCATCATTCCACGAGTCTTCTAAATTCATGAATAATTAATGAGTACAAACAAAGAAAAATTCCTTCTGTGACTGTGTCTTAAATACTTATCAAGTTCTTGCATAAATTAACCAACTTTTGCTTTTCGTTCATCTAATATCTATCCATATGAAGATGATAGATGAAATTGAGAAGATAGATGAAAAATTCGTCCTCGTGTTTCATCAGCGTATCAAAACACCTCGAAGTGCGTCAAATACTTCGGCTAAGCCTCGTTTTTCAACCTAGTTTGATTTCCTGCATTTTATCCATTTACCCCAAATAGTTTGATTTTGAAAAAGTGGGGTCGAATTTTGTTGAAAAAATCTACCCTGTTTGGCAGAGGTTTCGTTATTTTCTCCCTCTAACGAAACCTCTGCCAAGCAGGGTGCCAAAAAACAGATTTATAGCTAAAAAAAGAGTAAGTTCTTAAAACGTTATTGCAATTGAACGCGATTCAAAGAAAGTTGTGACCAAAAGGGGTCAATTAATGTCAAATATCTTCTGATTTTTTTTAAGTCACCTTTAGGACAGCTTTCAAGATGGTTGTAAGAGTGAAATGTTTTCGACTCAGTGTTGCAAATCATTGTAAAAAACTTCATAATTCAGGACAGTATAAGGTTAGAAAATATAAAATGAACTTGGATCAGGTCGTAGTGATAAATTTGTGTGGCTTAATTTGATATTCGTGCACTGGCCGCACAAATTTCATTTGATTCTCCACGTGTCCGTAGCCCGAAGCACTTTCCTGGGATCTTTTGTCTTACTGCTCTTTTCCATTCTTACCAACTTTCTAGGATTTTTTCCCTCTCCACTGAACAGCTATCGAAAACGTTTTCATTCTAAGTAAATATAAACTACTAAAAGCTGTTCCTCTTCAACACTTTGTCTTCACTTCGCCTTGACTTAATTTCTACCGAAGGAGTCAGGACGAGGATAGTGCAATCAAACAATCGTGCAAGTATTTCTGATGGAATCTCGACCCGCGTCGCATATATTGTACTCAGTGAAAGATCTCTTCGAATTCTTTGTGTTTAGTTCAGTACTCCAATGAATCATGATTTATGTTTCTGGAAAATTGTATAAAACCCGGATCTAAAAGAACGAAATTCAGTGTTTTTCGAATTTCGACTAGAAATGCGATGGCAATGATGTAAATGTGTGTGATGTGAAATTAAATAAATTGTCGTACAGTTAGTCGGTGATCCTTAAAAAGGTTTGTATTATACTAGCGAGGTATTTCTGGGGCTGATGAAGAAAGGAGAATTAGAGAGTGGGCAGAGGAATAATTTGAAATTCGGTAAAACTAAAAAAGGGAGCAGTATACCATTAAAGAACTGTTATATTCACGTGCTTGTCGTGAAATTTTCACTAAAGCTGCTCTAACAGCATGATTTTTAGTTACACGTCATCACAAGAGAAAAGACGTTTTAAAGCAATTTTTGTGGTTACAGGCTTGGTTACAAGCCGTAACCTCTATGTCATCGAGTGTGTAAGTGTACGTGTGTGTAATTCGGGTTTGCCGAAGTTGACACGAAGTGATATATTCGGCAGGCAATCGGAATTGACTCGAGATTTACTTAGTCAGTTTTAGTTAATTTTAATGACTGAAATATAATTCACTCCAAGAAATATCATCTTTTCATTATCCATTATTGCTCTTCTTATATAAATCTCTTCATCTACGTGAACTGTGTTGCACATTTTTCGATAAATATGGTATTTACGACGATCTCCCGAAAGAGACAGGAACCCAGCGCTAGTTGTTTGATTTTGTGATGTAGTCAGTTAAGAAATATTTGCCATTTGCCATAGTCAATAGTTGCGATTATTGTATGAATATTTCTGCTTGAGTGAAAGTTTTTGCAAGTTTTTTTTTATAAACATTGGGTTTACGAAGACATTCTGAACGAACTGAGAGCACCCGTGCAAGCATGAGCATTTACTAACCGATTGAGAGCTTGATTACACGGTGAGTTTATACCGCTTTGAATGAAATAATCTTGTGCTATTTTGCCTACACAGCCAGATATAGTTTTCAGCGATGTACACAAGCTCTTTTCGATTTATGGTTTTGCAGATTTCTGTAATGCTTGTTGAGAATTTCGGCGACCGTTTGTAGTTTGGATCACGCGGGGGATCACGGCGTTCGTCGATCTCACTGACGATTGCAATGGCGGATCCAGGATTTTTCAAAGGTGGGGGTCACGTGACGTTTACAAACAGGGAACCCAAACGAAAAGGTCTTAAGCCATTGAAACTCGCTGAAAATATGACATTCATTGCTTAGACTAGTGATTTTTTAACACTTTTTATTAGAAACAAAAATATTATATTTACAACTGAATGGGTAGAGGGTTGGCATTGCTTAGTGATATTTCAATGAATGTTAAAAGTGAGTCTTTTCACAGAAAAAAATTACTGCTGTCGCAAATTCATGACATATTCATTGATAAACACAGGGGGGGTCCTGACCCCCGCGACCCTCCCCCTGGATCCGCCCTTGGATTGTTGGTTTTACGCTATGGCTAGTTAGCATTTTAAAATACAAAAGTTTCCTATATTTCTTTGCATTCCTGCCATTAATTTCACTGTTGATTAGGTTTGAAACCTCGGCGTGTTTACTCTTAGGTTTTAATAACTCTGGGTGAGTAAACTGGGTTTTATTCAATATAATATTATTAATATTGAAATTAAATTTATCTTTCTTGAATGGAGCCTTTATGTGTCCTTGGGGATGTCTATATAGTGTTTTGGAAACTTTTGCTACCTCTCGATTGAGGCGTACTGCATGACCTTGTTTTAGTTGTTTTTTAAAAATGTGAAATGTCAGGGTGATGTCACGCAAGGTGTGCAAAATACCCATGAAAGCTTGAAATTTTGATTTTGACACTAGCTTGCATGTGTGTGCTTTTGCTTTCATGTTTATTTTTCATGAACTGTATTTTTAAAATTACTTCAAATTAAATTTATTTGAATAATTTCGTAATCTTAGAGCAAACATAGTTAAACTGTGAAATGTAAAAAACTCTTTGTTTTCCATTGTTTAGTTAGTACAATTTCACAATTTCACTTCTTTCATGGTTTTAGTCATTACATATATTTCTACAGTTTTGTTGTCTTTTCTCTCAAGTTGTTGTTTTTGATTATTTTATCTGTAACCACATGTCCTCTTAGAGGGCTTTTATTTTAAGACTGTGAGAACGGCAAGGTCACTGAAAGGAGCGCATCAAGGGACTTTAATACGATCACTGCATGGTGATTGAGGTCTCTTTAAAGTTATACGAATACTTCTCTATACAAAAAATTGATACCTTTGATGATGAGTTCTTTGCTCCTGTACTGTCCTCCTGTTGACGTTGTGTGGTTTCAGATGAAATAATAGCAGGGAATATATTTGTACCCAAGATATTGAGTAACGATAATAAAATATTACAGCCAATCACAAACAAATTTGGGCACGTGGAAAAGACTAGACAAGAACTGCCCTTCTTCTAAATTCATGAATAATTAATGAGTACAAACAAAGAAAAATTCCTTCTGTGACTGTGTCTTAAATACTTATCAAGTTCTTGCATAGATTAATCAACTTTTGCTTTTCGTTCATCTAATATCTATCCATATGAAGATGATAGATGAAATTGAGAAGATAGATGAAAAATTCGTCCTCGTGTTTCATCAGCGTATCAAAACACCTCGAAGTGCGTCAAATACTTCGGCTACGCCTCGTTTTTCAACCTAGTTTGATTTCCTGCATTTTATCCATTTACCCCAAATAGTTTGATTTTGAAAAAGTGGGGTCGAATTTTGTTGAAAAAATCTACCCTGTTTGGCAGAGGTTTCGTTATTTTCCCCCTCTAACGAAACCTCTGCCAAGCAGGGTACCAAAAAACAGATTTATAGCTAAAAAAAGAGTAAGTTCTTAAAACGTTATTGCAATTGAACGCGATTCGAAGAAAGTTGTGACCAAAAGGGGTCAATTAATGTCAAATATCTTCTGAATTTTTTTAAGTCACCTTAAGGACAGCTTTCAAGATGGTTGTAAGAGTGAAATGTTTTCGACTCAGTGTTGCAAATCATTGTAAAAAACTTCATAATTCAGGACAGTATAAGGTTAGAAAATATAAAATGAACTTGGATCAGGTCGTAGTGATAAATTTGTGTGGCTTAATTTGATATTCGTGCACTGGCCGCACAAATTTCATTTGATTCTCCACGTGTCCGTAGCCCGAAGCACTTTCCTGGGATCTTTTGTCTTACTGCTCTTTTCCATTCTTACCAACTTTCTAGGATTTTTTCCCTCTCCACTGAACAGCTATCGAAAACGTTTTCATTCTAAGTAAATATAAACTACTAAAAGCTGTTCCTCTTCAACACTTTGTCTTCACTTCGCCTTGACTTAATTTCTACCGAAGGAGTCAGGACGAGGATAGTGCAATCAAACAATCGTGCAAGTATTTCTGATGGAATCTCGACCCGCGTCGCATATATTGTACTCAGTGAAAGATCTCTTCGAATTCTTTGTGTTTAGTTCAGTACTCCAATGAATCATGATTTATGTTTCTGGAAAATTGTATAAAACCCGGATCTAAAAGAACGAAATTCAGTGTTTTTCGAATTTCGACTAGAAATGCGATGGCAATGATGTAAATGTGTGTGATGTGAAATTAAATAAATTGTCGTACAGTTAGTCGGTGATCCTTAAAAAGGTTTGTATTATACTAGCGAGGTATTTCTGGGGCTGATGAAGAAAGGAGAATTAGAGAGTGGGCAGAGGAATAATTTGAAATTCGGTAAAACTAAAAAAGGGAGCAGTATACCATTAAAGAACTGTTATATTCACTCGCTTGTCGTGAAATTTTCACTAAAGCTGCTCTAACAGCATGATTTTTAGTTACACGTCATCACAAGAGAAAAGACGTTTTAAAGCAATTTTTGTAAGACTGTGAGAACGGCAAGGTCACTGAAAGGAGCGCATCAAGGGACTTTAATACCATGACTGCATGGTGATCGAGGTCTCTTTAAAGTTATACGAATACTTCTCTATACAAAATAGAAAATTGATACCTTTGATGATGAGTTCTTTGCTCCTGTACTGTCCTCCTGTTGACGTTGTATGGTTTCAGATGAAAATAGCAGGGAATATATTTGTACCCAAGATATTGAGTAACGATAATAAAATATTACAGCCAATCACAAACAAATTTGGGCACGTGGAAAAGACTAGACAAGAACTGCCCTTATGATTATTCATCGTGAAACGTAGTTGCTCCTTGCTCGTGTTTTGTACCAAAATCACTTCAAGTAATTAACACGAAAGCAGAATATGCTTTTATGGTAAACTTAAGACTGGTTTTTACAAGATTTAATGTTCTAACCGTGTGCCGGACAAATAAAATCGTTCATGCAGCTGCAATAAGAGAAACTAGGGTTCGTACGCCTCCTGGAAATCCTAGATTTTTATCTTCTTCCTGGAAAGTCCTTGAAAGTCATGGATTTTTTAATGAATTCCTGGAGAACTCCTGGAAAACTAAAACGAATAAGTGTATGTTTACTATACACATATGTTCGCGTAAAAGCTCCGTTTACATTCCTTAAATCAGCCAATAATTGACGGTATGCAAATAAACAAATTTTGCTTGGGTGAAGTAGTGAAAAACTCCTCCTGGAAATATTCTGAAAATCCTCCTTGAAACTCCTGGATTTATTGAATTGTCTGGGCGTACGAACCCTGAAAAACCTGATTCACAAGTGCGATGCATGCACGCAATGTGTGGGCAGAGAGTTAGACTTACACCAAACGAAAACGCAATCTAATCAAGTTGTCTGAATTAGACCACGTTTGTCACGTTTTTTATAACACTGAAGAAGGTCCTTGTTTGGGCCGAAACGTCTGTCAATTTACTAGCAAGAACTAAAGCTAGAGACAACCAAATAAATCAATCATGAACCAAATTCCAATTCCAAAAGTCCGGGAAAAGTCCGGGAATTTTAATGTTCGATTCACACAAAATTTGAAAATGTATGGTTCATATCATGGTTGCCATGTGCTCGAATGGCAAGCTGAGGAGAAGACACGTTTGAGTTGAAAACAGACAGTATCTAAATATTTGGTCAGGGAAAATCAAACTTTAGTCAGGGAAAAGTCAGGGAATTTTGCGATTGGTTTGTTGTGGCAACCATGCTAAGACCCTTGTTCACTCAATTGAAAATCCCAGCCCGAAACCATGTATTGAAAAAAACTCTGAGACTTTTACTAATTAAAACACCTAAACCTGAGAAGTGATAATCAAGTGTTCTTGCTAACTAGAAATTGAATTATCGCCGTCCTCAAAAATAGTAAAATAAAATCTAGAATTTTAAAAGGTCGCTAGGGCAATGCTGTTTTCTTGCTAAACATATTTGAGATCATCAGAGATAACGGCACTTTGACTTGAAAATGACCGATGGAGTGAATAACAGTTTTTCAACTGTAATCTTTTCTCTTTTCAGTCTTAGCAAATTTCGTCTCTGTTGCACACTCTAATTTTGCTCTACATGACTCCTACAAATGCAGAACTTTTGTACTAATTGCTAGTAGTTTACAGAAAACATACCTAATTACTATACAGCGCTCTTTTCTGCTCTTGTCGTGACTTGGAAACACTGTGAATTTCTTTCTTTCACAAGCATAAATTAATTCTAAACTAACTAATAACAAAGAACTGAGTTATCTTTTACTGATTACAGTGCATGCAACATGCGAGGACCGACATTCCATCACAAACATATATGTATGATTTGGTTGTTCAGTAGATTGCAACACCTTCTTATTGACTTTTTTAGAAGAGATAAATACAGACAAAAGCGCAGTGATGAAACCGTTTTTGTCATTTATCGCTAGTTGCCATAGGCAAACCAGTTCAGAGCTGGAAAACGTGTTTGCCCTGACTCAAAAGGCCAATTTGCACGATACAATTTTTCCTTACAAGTTCTGATGCAGCAACCCCCTACAACTAGCTGACAACTGTTGTGAGGTTTTAAAACATGTTTTAAAATCCTCCAACGTTTTGTTCTTGTCGCAAGCAACACTTATGAGCAACTGAGTTGTTGCATGCGACAAGTTGTGTCGTGTAAATTGGTCTAAAAACAGGCTTTTTGCATTGAGAGTCAAAAACGTGGCATCAATAGGAGTTTTTACTGAGATATGAGTCTATTGACTCTTATCACGCTGGAATGAATTCAAAAAATATCAGATTTATTGAAAAATGGAATTCAAATTCGAATCTACCATACCGAAAAAAGTGAAACTGCCAAGATTCGACAACATTGTTTTTAAACGAACGGAGCTATGAATTTTTGAAAGTCGGGATTTTTACAAAGAAATGTATGGGAGTAGCGCATCACATTTCTCAGTTCTTTCAAAAGTTCCTCATAAACATCTAACTTTAAAAAATTCATATCTTCGTCAGTTTCAGTGCGATGTTGTTCAAATTTAGCAATTTTACTTTTTTTTTTTTTGCACGACAAATTCGATTTTGAGTTCCATTTTGCGATAAATCCGATATTTTTTGAACACACTCCAGCGTGATTAGAGTCAATTCTCTTGATAAGTCAGAGCTTTAGAATGGGCTTAAGTTTCAGGAAAACTGCAGATAATGCCGAAAAAGAAATAGTGTTTGATATGAAACAAATTAATGTTTCAATCAGCCAATCTGATAAAAAGTTTAAACCACAATAGGGATGTCCGTTTTAGCGGCACTGGCACAAGTATGCTAAAAATCAAGGAGATACGAATTTTCAAAAAACGAAATTTTGTTTGAAAATCCCGCTTACAGTTATGCAAGAGATACCAACAAATTTCGATTTTTGAAAATTCGTATCTCCTTGATTTTTCAACTGATATCCTTCAAACTTCACAGTTTCACTAATTTTGATGTGCTCTTTCCAGCTATGGTAATTGTTTTTAAATTTGGGAAGTTTTGGAATTACATGAAAAAGCCGTTAGTATGAAATGACTGCAGCAATTCACAAAACACGTCTTACACGTATAAGATTGCAGAATACGTCTTGGTAACAGTCATATTCGCATTCAGCATGAAAAATCGGTTTAGACTAGTTATGTTACCAGCCTCTACCCCAAAATGCCTCGGCTCCAGGTATCTGATTTCTCGAAAATGCGCCTTGTCTATCTCACTGTTTAGCCATACTATAACCAGTACTTGCGGTCACTTCATATTGGTGTGTGAGTACAGACCTGTATACATATCAGGGGATACCTCACACATTAAAAATTCCATCTTGAACAACGAATCCTCGAAAAAGTAAAATGATAAGATTGCATGGGGTTTGGGGATCGATCATAAATGTCGGAGTCAAAAAACTCGGTCGAAAACTAAAAACTCGATCGGCAACTAAAAAAAAACTAAATTAGGTCTTAGAACAATTAAAGAACTAAGGCCTAGTTCGAACGTCGCATCTCACATGTGCCAAACTCATTCCAGATTAGCCAAATCTTTTGTTTCTTTCATTATCATCTCATTTGCATTGAATTCAGCACATGTGAGATGCGACGTTTGAACTAGGCCTAATAGTCAAAGGTATCAATTTTGTACTCTGTTTGTCCTGTTTATAGCAGCATTTGTATGATGTGAAAGAGACCTTGATCACCATGCAATAAAGATGGAGATATTTCCAGCCGTTGTAATTGTTTTTAAGTTTGGGAAGTTTTGGAATTACATGAAAAAGCCGTTAGTATGAAATGACTGTAGAAATTCACAAAATACGTCATTTACACAATATTGCAGAATACGTCTTGGTAACAGCCATATTCGCATTCAGCCCTATTAAAAATTAGAATAATTATGTTACCAACCTCTACCCCAAAATGCCTTTTGCCCTTTTTACGATCGACTTTTTCAATTTTGCGCCTTGTCTAAGACGGGAGTGCCAAAGCTTATGTGAATTTATTGAAAGCAAAGGTATAAAGGGATTTCCTGGCAGCCATCTTTATGATCAAAATCATAGCGTTTTTCACTCAAGGGAAATCAAATCTTTTCTCATTAAACTTTTTTGCGATAACGAACTTTCTGGCCGCGCTCGTGCTCATAGAACAAAAATCCTGCGAATATTTTTACGTTTTCAACAAAAACAATAGAACCAAATAATTGTCACTGTGAAGCACCAGTGTGCCGGAGGGGTAACTGTTGAATTTTAAGGCTCCGTACACACGTATGCGTTTTCATAGTTCGAAAACATATACTTTTTTGTGCGTTTAGGCCTTCCATCCACACGAAAGCGATGAAAACGCTCTGACAATAAAGGAACATTCTCGAAGGCGTTCTCTAAAGTGGATACTTTCGAAAACTCCGTTTTCGTGTGGAGAGCGCTGACGAATTATCAGTGGAACATTCACAAAGCGTTTGCGTGTGGATGGAGTTAAACGGTTAAAAAGTATACGTTTACAAACGAAACCGCATACATATTGACGACTCTAAAAAGATTCGAAAACGTTCATCGTTTTCGTGTAACGTTTATGGTTTTCGTGTGGACTTCAATAGTCGTATGTGTTTACGAGGCCTAAATTAGCATATCGAATACTCGGTAGTCAGAACTGTGAGTACATGTCTAAACGCAGTACGCATAACATAACATGGAGTGAAAACAAATCCCTTTTAGTTTACTCTGTGCTTACATGTAAAATTGTATGTTCAGCGCTCAACTAGGTACAAACATTCCACGAGCCTTGAACAATGAATATTCAAGATGTCATAATAGACCTTTTTGCGATAACAAACATTCTCGACATCTCGTGCAGATAAAACAAAAGAACTTTTTATTAATTATGACATCTTGAATATTCATTGTTCAAGGCTCGTGGAATGTTTGTACCTAGTTGAGCGCTGAACATCTAATTTTACCATGTAAGCACAAAATCAACTAAAAGGGATTTGTTTTCACTCCATGTTATGTTATGCGTACTGCGTTTAGACATGTACTCACGGTTCTGACTACCGAGTATTCGATATGCTAATTCAGGCCCCGTAAACGCATAGAACTATTGAAGTCCACACGAAAACGATGAACGTTTTCGAATCTTTTTAGAGTCGTCAATACATATGCGGTTTCATTTGTAAACGTATACTTTTTATACGTTTAGCTCCGTTAACACGAAAACGCTTTAAAATATAAACGATGGTGAACGTTCCATTGATAATTAATCAACGTCAACGGATCAAGTTTTCGAAAGTATCCACTCTGGAGAAGTTTTCGAAAATATTCCTTTACGATGAGCGTTTCCATCGCTTTCGTGTCGAAGGCCTAAACGTAAATGTAAATATATTAAACAACTAAACAGTTCTTCGTCTACACGACTGCTTTCACTTCGCCTTTGCCTGTATTCATCTCTACTAAAGTAGTCAGGGAGAGGGTGATGCAATCAACTGAACAACTGAACTGAAAGTGTTTCTGATGGAATGTCGATCCACGTTGCATACACCTATTTCAAAAAAGGTTGTCAGAGCGAAAGGCGATCGATAGGCGATAGGTCATTCAAACTCCAAAGTAATCAAGAAGTTTTTAAAATAGCTTCGTTATTCCGTTCGTTTTGCTCTGAACATTGGATTTGAATGTCTGATTGTTGACTTTCTTAATAGAAAACAGAAATACAAATACAAATAGAAACCCAACCTGAAATAGTGGAATGACCTATCTCCTATCGCCTATCGCCTTTAGCTCTGACAACCTTTTCTGAAATAGGTGAATATTGTAATCAGTAAGATCACTTATTACCCTTTTCGTTTAGTTATTATTCGAATCAATTTATACTGTTGGCAAATGGTACCAAAACTGGTCTGAAAGAAAGAAATCCACAGTGTTTTGAATATTTTTGTATGCTAAAGATAGAAGAAAGAGAAGAAGAGTTAGAAATGCAGTAAGACTGAAAAGGGAACAGTGTACCATTGAAGAACTTACTCGCGTGTCGTGAGTTTTCCACAGCTAGACAAAAACTGCTCTAACAGCATGATCTTTAGGTACAATTTTATACACGTCATCACAGAGAAAAGACGATTTAGAGCAATTGTAAGACTGTGAAAACGGCACGGTCACGGCAAGGAACGCATCAAGGGACTTTGATACGATCATTGGACCATTCCGCGCGCCGTATATACTCATATATTATTTAATTCTGTAATTACACTGACATTTATGATCGATCCCCAAACCCCATACAACCTTATCATTTTACTTTTTCGAGGATTCGTTGTTCAAGATGGAATTTTCAATGTGTGAGGTATCCCCTGTTATGTATACAGGACTGTACACACATACACACACACATCAATATGAAGTGATCACAAGTACTGGTTAGTAAACAGGGAGACGGGAGTGCCAAAGCTTATGTGAATTTAATGAAAGCAAAGGTATAATGAAGAAATGGTCAACACTCAGCGTGCGTCCATTGAGTTATGGATGCACGCGGGAGGCTGCTAAGCACGAGAGAAGCGTAAGAGTCGCACGAGGCGTAGCCGAGTGCTTAGCAGCCGACCAAGTGCATCCATAACTCAATGGACGCACTGCTGAGTGTTGACCATTTCTTTTATAACATAGACAAACGAAATAAGCCACACGTTTAACCTAAATAAAAATACTGATGACCTTCAAAGTTCTCCATACATGGCGCGCGCTGTAAGAAAAGGAAACATTGACGTCAGCGTGCTGTCCATCGAGTTCTGGACGCACGCTCGCGCGCGCTTATCATCCAATCAGAGCGCGCGTTATATATTACCTATGTTATAAAGGGATTTCCTGGAAGCCATCTTTATGATCAAAATAATAGCGTTTTTCACTCAAGGGAAATCAAATCATCTTTTAAATTCTCATTAAACTTTTTTGCGATAACGAACTTTCTGGCCTCGCTCGTGCTCATAGAACAAAAATCCTGCGAATATTTTTACGTTTTCAACAAAAACAATAGAACCAAATAATTGTCACTGTGAAACACCAGTGTGCCGAAGGGGTAACTGTTGAATTTTAAGGCTCCGTACACACGTATGCGTTTTCATAGTTCGAAAACATACTTTTTTATGCGTTTATAGATCTTCCATCCACACGAAAGCGATGAACTGAAACGCTCACCATAAAGGAATATTTTCGAAGGCGTTCTCTAAAGTGGACACTTTGGAGAACTTGATCCGTTTTCGTGTGGAGAGTGCTGACGAATTATCAATGGAATATTCACAAAGCGTTTTCGTGTGGACGGAGCTAAACGGCTAAAAAGTATACGTTTAAAACGAAACCGCATACGTATTGACGGCTCTAAAAAGATTCGAAAACGTTCATCGTTTTCGTGTAACGTTCATCGTTTTCGTGTGGACTTCAATAGTTCTATGCGTTTACGGGGCCTGAATTAGCATATCGAATACTCGGTAGTCAGAACCGTGAGTACATGTCTAAACGCAGTACGCAAAACATAACATGGAGTGAAAACAAATCCCTTTTAGTTGATTTTGTGCTTACTTGGTAACATTCCACGAGCCTTGAACAATGAATATTCAAGATGTCATAATTAATAAAAAGTTCTTTTGTTTTATCTGCACGAGATGTCGAGAATGTTTGTTATCGCAAAAAGGTCTAATTAATAAAAAGTTCTTGTGTTATATCTGCACGAGATGTCGAGAATGTTTGTTATCGCAAAAAGGTCTATTGATAGCAGGTAGTTTGTGCTATTTTCCAAGTTTCAGTATTACACGATGATCAGTGTTGGTATTTTTACTGGTATCCTTATTGGTCGTTTTAGTGTTTTTATGATAGAGAGAGAACAGTGGCTTGAAAGTTGAGGTGTGACTTTGAAACAATAGTCCCTTATTTTGTGCCAAACTCGCTGTTGTGCCGCTAAAACGGACATCCATAATAACGCCTTTTGTATTTCTGCCGTAGAATTTTTCAAATCCTTTATATCTCAAGCAAATTTACAATTGTTTCTGAATGTAATGTCTGCACGCTTCAGATAATTTGCATTCCTATAAGGTCTATTTTAATAAAAAAAACTTTGGTCTAAAGTATGACAAGAGTCAGGTTCATGCATTTCTTTCTTTCTGTGGAGTGTAGTGGTCTTTTATACAAGAAATACACGAGTAAACACACTACAGAAGTTCTGCTGTCTATGTCTTTTTATTCCTCCCTCCAAAGACCCCCTCACATGATCAAGATCACACAGGAAACCCACACAGGTTATTTACCAAAAGATTAGAAGAATTGAGATAATCGATCGTATAATTGATTAAAAATGAGCTTTTCAAATACTTTACTGATACTAGTAGGAAGCACTGAAATAGGTCTGTAGTTATTTAAATCGGATCGGCCACCACAGAGTGGGGTCACTTTAGCAAGTTTCCAATCGTTAACAAAGATTAATTCCACGTTGAATGCATAGGTTGAATATATATGTCAAATGCAGAGCAACCCTCATTATATCACTCGTGTCTCTAACAATTTTTGCAGAAATGTTATCTAACCTGTATAGTTTGGGCTACCTGTGTAAGGAACCTCGTTTTGATGTAAAGCAGCTTGTTCAAGATGGCGGATTAAAGAACAACCAAAAGAACAACATTGCAATCTGTCTCTTTGTATTATCTTACACGAGCCATCTAACGATACATGGTGTCAGAAGTGGGAGTTAAGAAGTAGAAGAAGCTCTGGAAAGGATTATTTTTAGTTTTACGTCGAAGGATGGGGGAGAAATCGTCGAGTGAAAGCCAAGCGGCCGCACCGATCGCTAACCTCGCCAACTTCGCTACATTCCAAATCAGTCCACCAGAAGAATTTGACTTCTCAAAGCCTACTGAATGGCCCAAATGGATCAAGAGATTTGAACGATTTCGTTCTCAAGCACATTAAGGCCTGGGTCAGCAGCCAAATTCTTAAACTAAAGTATGATTTTTAGTATCAGCCTATGACAAGTTCAAACAGTTTGAAATTTGGCACGTCAATAGAACTTGTGTTTCTTGATTGCCTTAACTCAAAACATTTGTGAAAGACTGGTCACGTGATCAGTTAGTCGTAGAAAATGTAACAAATCAGTCTTTTAAATACTGGGTGGCCAGTTATATTGATATACAATAGCAGATACCCTAAATACAGTTCAATTTGAAAGCATGAAAAAATCACGTTTGGAATGGATGACTAACGTTCTTCATTAAGGAGATATAGTATAAAACAGGTCACGTGACCAGATGATCAAATCACTTTTTACTCAATATCTCCTTAATCAAAATCGAGAGCCAACCATTCCAAACGTGAATTTATAAAACTTATTATGATGTGTATATTCATGGTACTTTTAAGGACAGACAAACTACACTCGCCACCCAGTTTATTTTTTTCTATTTTCCAATGCAATGACGTCATAAGTCACGTGATTACAATAACTTTTACGGTAAACAGTTAAGGATCTAAAATACAATTCTTAGACCGATTTGTGTCTTATACAAACAAAAACCTGTCAAGATATTGAGAAAAAAAGTTTTTCTCAGATGGACCAAAAACCCAGGCCTTAACATGCTTGAGTCAGCGTCTGGATTGAAGGGAAAGGATGAAGAAACTCAAGTAAATACGTTACTTTATGCCATGGGGAGTAAGAGTGACGATATATTGCCAACATTCGACCTTTCAGCCGAAGATTCTATGAAATACGAAAAAGTGAAAGACAAGTTTGATAAGCACTTCGTAAAGAGAAGAAATGTTATCTACGAAAGAGCAAAATTCAACAAACGAAAACAAGAGGCAGGGGAGCTTGTAGACTCGTTCATCACGGATCTATATAGCCTTGCTGAGCATTGTCAGTATGGAACTTTGCATGACGAAATGATAAGAGACCGTATTGTTGTTGGTTTACTGGACCAGAGACTTTCTGAGAAGTTGCAGTTAGATCCGGAACTTACCTTGGAAAAGGCTATCAACAGTGTGCGTCAAAGTGAGTCAGTAAAGAGCCAACAGTCTGTAGTCAGAGGAACAGCCGAGTCAAGTCAACCTGCAAACGTCGATGTTTTACACAAGAATAACCAAGGGCCTAGAAGAACCTTCCAAGACCAAAATAAAGCCCCAAGAAAACAACCTATGAGTCAAAATGATGAAAGTAAGCAGTGTTGCATGAGATGTGGCCGTAGCCCAGAACACGTGAAAGGTGATTGTCCAGCACGAAATGCATTGTGTCGGAAATGTAAGAAGAGAGGGCACTATGCGGCGGTATGCCTGGGAGGAAATGTTAATGAAGTGGAAGAGACTGCCGATGATGGTTATTTTCTTGGTATTGTAGCTTCTCAGGAGATCAACAGCCTAAACGTGGATCCTTGGAAGACAGACGTTTTCGTCAATGGAACAAAGGTCGAGTTCAAAGTCGACACGGGTGCAGACGTATCAGTTATCCCTGATACCGTCTTTAGCGGATTGAAAGCTGTACTGCAAGATACAAAGAGGACACTGACAGGTCCTGGTCAGCACAAACTAAATGTTTGTGGAGCTATGTCTGCAACACTGAAAGCCAATGATCTTGAAACAACACAAGAAATCTTTGTGGTGAAGGGGCTGAAGTTTCCTCTACTTGGGAGACCAGCCATTAAAGCACTAAAACTAGTGTCAGTTGTTCATGAAGTACACCAACCAGGCACTGAGGAGGTTCAAGATAAGCATCCACAGCTATTCAAGGGACTAGGCAAGCTAGAGGGCAAGTATCACATTCAGTTAGTTGATAATGCAGTACCATATGCTGTGAACACACCAAGACGTATTGCATTGCCACTTTTGTCTAAAGTCAAAGATAAGCTTGATGAATTAGAAAAGCAAGGAGTGATATCAAAAGTGGACAAACCTACGGACTGGTGTGCTCCAATTGTTGTTGTTCCAAAGAATAATGGTGATGTTAGAGTCTGTGTGGATCTAACAAAGCTGAATGAACAAGTCCAACGGGAGCGTCTCATACTACCTGCAGTAGATTATGTACTTTCCCAGTTAAGTGGAGCTACAGTTTTCACAAAGCTCGATGCAAATTCAGGATTCTACCAGGTAGAACTTACCGAAGATTCAGCTTTGTTAACCACATTTATAACGCCTTTTGGAAGATTTTGCTATAACAGATTGCCATTCGGCATCACATCAGCCCCGGAACACTTCCAGAAAAGAATGCAGTCAGTCCTGTCCGGACTTGAAGGAACTGTCAATATGATTGACGATACCCTAGTGTATGGTAGAGATCAAAAAGAGCACGATGAGCGACTCGAAAAAGTGCTAGCCAGAATCGAGGAAGCAGGAATCACCCTCAACCCCAACAAGTGCGAATTCTCAAAGAGACGAATAACATTTCTTGGCCATGTGATAGATGAATCTGGTATCCGCCCCGATCCAGCCAAGATCAAAGCAATCGTAGATATGGCCGAGCCTACCAATGTTTCTGAACTCAGACGATTCCTCGGCATGACTAATCAGTTAGGCAAGTTCTCAAGTAAGATCGCTGAAACATCGAAACCCCTCAGAGATCTGCTGAGTACAAAGAACATGTGGTCGTGGGAAAGCCCTCAAAAAGAAGCCTTTAACTCTCTGAAGAAAATTCTCTCAAGTGAAGATGCACTGTTAGCACATTATGACCCCCAAGCCGAAACACGTGTTTCAGCGGATGCATCCTCTTATGGACTAGGTGCGGTGTTGGAACAGCAACAGAAGGACAAAACCTGGAGACCGGTTGCTTACCAATCAAGATCACTGTCCAACTGCGAGCAAAGGTATGCTCAAATCGAAAAGGAGGCGCTGGCGGTCACATGGGCGTGCGAACGTTTCAACAGCTATCTACTGGGAAAACCGTTCCTGATTCAGACAGACCACAAGCCCTTGATTTACCTCTTGAGTTCAGCAAAAGATCTGGATTGTCTCCCTCCACGTATACAGCGGTTCAGAATGCGGTTGATGAAGTACAGATTCACCATTGTCCATGTATCTGGTAAAGACCTCACTAGTGCAGACACGCTTTCAAGAGCTCCAACATCAGAGCCCGTGGCCAAAGATTATGCCTTCGAGGAAGATGGAAACTTGTACGTTAATCTGATTGTCAACAGTTTACCCGCTAGTGAAAAACGTCTAGATGAAATAAGAATCCATCTGCACGAGGATGAAGTTTGTAAACAGATTATGACCTACTGCAAAGAAGGGTGGCCAGACAAGAGCTTGCTTAAAGGACTGACTAAGCTGTACGCTCCCTTTGAAGCAGAGCTCACAGTTCAACACGGGCTGCTTCTCAGAGGTAGTCGCCTAGTTATACCAGCTTCAATGCGTATGGATATCCTTGACAAGTTACACACTGGCCACCAAGGGATCGCTAAATGCCGCGTGCGGGCCAGAGAATCTGTTTGGTGGCCTGGGATCAGCCGACAGTTAGAAGAACTGGTCAACAACTGTCCTGTATGTAGAAAGTTCAGTCAAAACCACGTCGAGCCAATGATTGCATCCGAGCTTCCAGACTTTCCTTGGCAGAAGGTGGCCTCGGACTTGTTTGAGTGGAAAGGAAAAACGTACCTACTCGTGATAGACTATTACTCACGCTACATAGAAGTCTCGCAACTGTCGAGTACCACTTCACAAAGCACCATTGCACACCTCAAAGCAATATTCAGTCGACATGGGATACCCGAAAAGATGGTAACGGATAATGGTCCACAGTATTCGTCGAATGACTTTGCTATCTTTGCAAAGGACTATGGGTTTGTACACATTACTAGTAGTCCACGTTATGCACAATCCAATGGGGAGGCTGAGCGCGCGGTTCAGACTGTTAAGAGACTGTTCAACAAGTCTACAGATCCTCATCTAGCTCTATTAGCATATCGTACCACACCACTTCAGCAAGGATATAGTCCTGCACAACTTCTCATGTCTCGCAATTTGCGTACCACTGTACCTGTACTACCGTGTCGCATGAAACCAGTCGTGGTGGATCTTCCAAGTCTACGGGAAAGAGACAGTGAACTTAAGGAAAAACAAAAGGAACATTATGACAGTCGCCACCGCGCACAAGATTTGCCTGTTCTGGAAAAAGGTGATGAAGTATATATTCCCCAGATGAAGACCAGCGGTACCGTGCAGCAAGAATGCAGCGAAAGAAGTTTGTTAGTCTCAACGCCTAAAGGTCAATTACGTCGCAACCGACGACATCTAAATGCCATGCCTAAACCTGCAGATACCCCACCTCAGGAAGAAGTGGCTCAAGCAGAAAAAACTCCTCCACAGATGTCCATGGCGACAGATATCCAATTACCAACAGCAAAAGAGCAAGGAACACTTACTACTCGCAGTGGACGTGTTGTACGTCCACCACAAAGACTAATTAATGAATAGACTGAGAACATTTAGTTTGTTGAGTTATATATTCATGTAAAACAGTATACTCCGTGATTTCGTAAGCCGAAGGGGAGATGTATAGTTTGGGCTACCTGTGTAAGGAACCTCGTTTTGATGTAAAGCAGCTTGTTCAAGATGGCGGATTAAAGAACAACCAAAAGAACAACATTGCAATCTGTCTCTTTGTATTATCTTACACGAGCCATCTAACGATACATAACCCAGTTGAATTTTTGGTGTCAAGACTAGAAATGAGTTTTTGAACTTGCCGAAACAGAACAGAAACAGGTCGGAGAGAAAATTGGTAGTTAGACGCATTCAGATGCCACATTGATGTGGACGAAACCTGAGCTGATACTAAATTGGAACCAATGGTCGGCAAAATACTTATTTGAAGTACCCGCTTTCAGTAGGGTATTTGTTATTAATTAATGGTTGTAGCCCCACAAACAACAAGGAGAACTAGAGGATGACTTGCAAACTGACGATTGGCATACCAGGAACTGTTTTCAGAGTTTGGTTGGCTAGGTTATCTATTTATTTTATTTATTTAATGAATTCGCCCCAAAAATTTTACCTACGTTAAATGCTTAAATGAACTTCTATTAATTACAATTACCTGCTTCTAAAGGATTATGAAAATTGAATTCCTTTGTTTTGGTCATTCACTGTGCCAAAAGGCGAATATTCAAGAGTATTCAAGAACTGAATACGCCTTCGAAACTTGGGGTATTCTTGGATATTCGACACGGATAATATACGTAACGTATGGTAATAGTATTCATTTTGAATTCTTACGCATACGCTACGTATTTTATATTTCTGTGGTATTCGGACTTGCATATGTGAAGTATAAATATACTGAGATTTTCAACTCGTATACTCAAGATATCAGAAAATGAATATCCCTGCGGGACTTGAGATGTTGTCATATATTCTTGACGAAAATTATACGCGAAGTATGGAAGGACGAATACTTATGCATACTTTACATATTTTATATTTCTGTGGTATTCGGACTTGCATATGTGAAGTATCAATATACCAGAATTTTCAACTCGTATACCAAAGATATCAGTATAAGAATATTCCTTCGGGACTTGAGATATTATCATATATTCCTGATGAAAATTATAGGCGATGTATGTTATGGCGAATACTTATGCATACTTTTCGTACTAAATATAACTAGATATGAGGATTTGCATACTTAAAGAATGAATATACCGGAATTTTTGGCAGGCATTCTTAAGCTATTTCGGAATGAATACTTGCTACACAACATATTATCTTGTATGCCAGTATTTTAATACAATATATATACATCATGCAATGATATGGATACACAACAATCAAATTAACTTTTTCGTATCGTGCCTTCCAAAAGTATTTGATTTGTAATTACCAGTCCAAACAAACAAATCCAATCTTTTTCTATAAGCTGTCTGCATTGCATTTATAATATTCTCATTCACCTTGAAATCAAATAATTGATGTTGCATAGCTAAACAAGTTTGAGTTTTGATGCACTTTCAATCTTATTTACTGCATTAATTTTACACCATAACGAATTTACTTGAATAAATCCAAATTAATTTTAGTCTTAATACTTTGGAACTAACTTATGCAATAATACAAAAATGCATAAATATTGCAAGCACTCCACATTGCAGACCATCATGAAGATCTCATGGTCACTCCCATGGTACTGCAAATTACAAAGATCATGCAACAATTTATACAGTCTGGTATTATTACATAAATAAAAAATGCCAAAGCTGAATTATTACAAAGTTTAAGACTTAACATTAAAACATGGGAAAAACAAAAATAACAACAAAAGCAAAGCAAAAAATTCTTGTTGATCCTCAGATATCTAATGATTCCCAGCTCAATCTGAAGTGATCAATACAATAATGCAGAAATATATAAATGTTTCAAGCACTCCACATCACAGTCCAGCATGAAGATCTCATGGTCACTCCCATGGTACTGCAAATTACAAAGATCATGCAACAATTTATACAGTTTGGCACTATTACATACATTGTAAACATAAAAATGACCAAAACTGAGTGAATAATACCAAGGTTTAACTCATAACATTAAAACATGACAATCAAACAAAACAAAGCCAAAAACAATCTTGTTGGTGCTCAGATATTCTCAAATGATTTCAAGCTCAATTGTAAATATAAAAATGACCAAAACTGAGTGAATAATACCAAGCTTTAACTCATAACATTAAAACATGACAATCAAACAAAACAAAGCCAAAAACAATCTTGTTGGTGCTCAAATATTCTCAAATGATTTCAAGCTCAATTTGAAGTGTTCTGCATGAAGGTCTCAATGGTCACTCCTAAGGAACTGTAAATTACAAAGATCATGCAACAATATATACAGCTAGGCATTATTACATAAATACAAATTGACAAAAAAACAAAAAATTCCAAGGTGCGAAGTCATGACATTCAATTGCAAATCAATTTAGTTGTTAAAAAATAAATCATTGCTATATTGTTATATAGCTATCATTTGTAGAATTTGTAGCAACTTTTAGTCATTTGACTTGTGCAACAAAGGTTGCATTTGTATTATGATATTAGAATGATTTTCATTAAGCTATGAAATACACTTTAAAAGCTTATTTAGTACTAGAGTGATTGCAGAAAACCTGTGAAATAGAAAATAGACTAACAGAAACTGGTAGACCTTATTTCATTTGTTTCCTTTTGTGTCTATTATACTATCACACCCTGGCTATTAGTTCTTGTTTCATAGGTTTTTTGCTCCAATTTTTGCTACTTTTCTCCAGTTCTTTTGTTTCATGTTGTATTTATCTGAAAAAATTATAATAATTATTATGGCATATGCAAGTACTAGCTCTCACTGACATTTGACTACAGTAAAGTTCTTTTCTTGAAGGCTTTATTTGTGTAGCAGTGCCAGATTCAGTTGAACTCCTTTTATACTGGTACTCTCTCCTTGAAGACTTTCCCTCATATATGATTTCCTTTCTTATAGCATTTAATTCTTCAGTTATCTTCTTTCTTTCCAAATTATTTTCATTCTGAAGTATGCATCCTAAAAGCAAACATTTTATAGATATAAGATGCAAAGTATCATTTTGAAAGATTTTGTATCTGGGTTAACAATCCATGCAGACTGTGGCAAAATGCAAGACTCATGTATTCCAACACAACAACATGAATTCTTAGGTTACTCTACACTAGGTAAGGACAGTTAAAAGCAATTAACGAGGTGCTGTTACTCTCGTATTTTGGTAGGATTTCTTCAGCTAATAAAACAGACAAAGTCCTAAATTCATGTCAGTGTTGTATGTGTGATACAGTGAAAAATTGGCGGCAAAAGCCCTCTATTGCTCTTCACAATCGATTACAGACGTCTACACCGAGAAAAACTTAACAAAAAACCCTTTGTCGTACGTACCTTTCTTTTATCTTGTTTCGTTGTGTCCTTTTAGTAGTTTTTAGCTCCAACAGCAAAAGAAAACCATCCAACAACAACAACAACTGTTCAATAAATCTTTTCTCTTCGATTGAATTATTAGCCAGCGGTAAGTCAATTCAGCGGTCAACACACAGGAATCCCGTACATTTTTCACAATAAACCAATGAAAACGCGGTATTTGATCACGTGGGTAATTTGAATGCTGTTACGTTGCTGTTTTGGGCGCTCGACATTTTGAGTAAACCGTTGAAAGTACAAGGAGATTAAGCGAATATTTTCTACAAAAATCTCTATTTTGAGCCTAAAATATGGCCTACATTAATCTCAAATTGAGGTAGAAAGATTGAGAAAGCTTTAATACGTGGTTGGAAAGAAGAACAAGCTTCATCAGAGTACAAATAGTCAGTTATTCTACTCTGAGGGAAGGGACGCCGACTGAGTCGCTGGTAAGTTGATAAGTATATTTGACCGAGATTAAGCTTAATTTACTCTACAAAAAGTCAACTTTTAAACCTTCTTACAGGCAGGGAGAAGGTCACAAAGGACATCCTCTTAGGATGGCCATGTTTTGATTTCACTATGTCAGGAATATGATTGTTCTTTCCAGTAAATCAGCTCGGGTATAAATACATGTAGCCTGCACATTGAGTTGTGCTCTCGGTTGTGATTAATGTTTTTAAACGAAAAGATCTTAAAATATATACTTTTATATCTTCTTAGTTAAACTGGAGAATCTTGGATTGCGACTTTCAAAGCGAAAAGGCCAAAAAAGCTCAAGCATGGGACTGAACCAGTGATCAACGTCTATTTCTTGGAGGTGCTTCATACCGCTCTATTCGTACGTCAACTTGTCCTGTGGCTACATTGATTGCGAACAGTTGAGTGTAAAGGACACTATTAGACACATTTAAGAAATAGATTCAAGGTAGTAGTCTATTATCTATTACTGTTCAAATGTTTATACCGCCGTGTCAATTGATGTATTTTATACCGTATTTTAATAAAACACATTTCAATGCTATAAATTTGTTTATAAATTTGTTTATTCTATTCATTATGTATTTGGATGCAGTTATAGGGGCTTTGAATGGGTAAATAATAAGGCTTTTGCAAAAAAAAATGCTTGAAAATCTACCGTATTTGGAGGGGATGTTGGGAGGAATACGTTGAGCATTCAAGAATATTTGTATAATACCAATGATATTCAGAGGGTAGTTCGATAAGAAGACGTCAGGGATGTCTAGTATTCAGGAATATTCGTAACATACGACTGAAATTCGGAGGGTGGTTCGCTAAGAAGACGTCAGGGATGTCTAGTATACAGGAATATTCGTAACATACGACTGAAATTCGGAGGGTGGTTCGATAAGAAGACGTCAGGGATGTCTAGTATTCAAGAATATTCGTAACATACGACTGATATTCGTACGGTAGTTCGTTAGGAAGAATTTGAAAATGTCTAATATTCAAGAATATTCGAAGCATCAACGAAACGAATTCAATAGAATACAAGAGTATGCGTATTTTGTACATCACGTCAGTCAAGAGTATACGGGACGAAAATGGAAAAACTGGCTGGATTCGTACCGAGTGATGCTAGCATGACGTTGCATCACTCGGACTTGAATACCATGGAATTTTTCTGAATACTTAAAGTATGCATGTCCATATTCAAGCATATTCTTCTCGAATATTTGCCTTTTTGTACAGTGATTCAAAGCGAATTTGTAGAGATGTTGTCACAGAAACTACAGCAGACTGAGGACTCTCTAGTGGTTGTGAAGTATGCGTAATGTTATTCCAATAGATATTAATAAAAATAAATAAATCAATTAAATTGAAAAGTTAGTAAAATATTGCACTGAAATACGTTCTGTAACAATTGTGTGTAACGCTTTTCAACGCTTATCCGAAATAATTTATCTAACATTTTTTAACAAATTATTAAAATTTGTTACATTGACTTGTAAAACGTGTTGTCATTTTGATAAAATCAATTCTTCGAAATTGGAAAGACCATAGTTACGATCACCTACTACACGCTGGTATTATCGCTGACATACATTATTAGTGCCAAATCGGCCTAAAGCCCGTAAATTGAAAACCTAAGCTTAGCTTCATTGAATTATTGCCGCGGTTGAATTCCCTGCATACGAAAAGCTAGAACGCAACCCCAATCCATTGCAATCCTTTTTTACAACTATTTTGTTTAGAGTCGCGTGGAGAAGGGAACTAGATAAACCTCGGGATATGATCGTAGTCATTTAACTTGAATTCAGTATACTCTGCATTTCAAGACAGAACAAATATACTCCAGTTTTTAATGACTAGATCGCCTTTCAGCAAATAGCTAGGCATCACCCTTTATATGTCAACCACAAAAAATTAATGTTAGGGCTCTATAAATTAAAAGAGCTTGTCAAACTTAATGATCACTAAGAGTATCGGATAATTATATATTATAAAAATTAACAAAGAACTGGTCAGAAACTTAGAGTCACTTGTTTTTTTAAATACAAATAATTTAGGGTATTTTTTATTGGGGACAGGCTTTGCCCCTCACTCGAGAAACACCATACATTATGTGTAAAATAAAGTCATTGCTGTCCAAATCCATTATTGTCTCAGTTTCTAAGATGATAATCTGGATATTTCAGTGATTACTTAACTACACTAACAATAATGTAAGAAAAAATTCACATCAGTACAAAATTAAATACAAGCTAAAAAATAGATCTCAAAAATAGTTTGACATCCATTTCTGACATTTAAGAGCCCTAACACTCATTTAAAGGAAAGAAATATATAGGAACGCTTGAAAACAACATTCATTGAGAGCTAAAATGAAGATTACTAGCTAGCTAGATAATGCTGAGCTTCCTGATTAAAGGAGCATTACAGGATTAGCCTCCTGAAAGGCCAATGGGAGTAATGATCTAATTAAAGATCACCAAAGAGCGACCTTTTGCATGATGCCGGAATGAGTTTCGTTCTGGAATGAAAAGGTGTTAAATCTATTGTATTGCTTGTACTGGTACGAGATTCTGTGATGGTATCATGTAAACACATACAAAGAAATATAGAGCAGATTTCGTATGAGTGTGAAACGTACCGCGCCGTGCCGTAACCGCGTCAGTGCCGTAATGTCTATAAAAACATTCGAAAATCCTGCCGTAACCGTACAGTGCGATGACCGTGCTGTTTTCCCAGTCATGCGAAACCTGTTCTATGGCAACCGGGATGAACTCGTTCAGGAACGGAACTCATTACGGTGTCCTGTAAAAAGCTCCAAATCCTGGTATGGGGAAAACAAGATGCCGCAGAACAATAGAGTTTGCTATCGCTTTGAGGAACATTATTTAATTGAGCTTATTGAGCTCGAGCGTAATCCTTTATTGATGCTTGGTCCAGACAAAGAGCGGAAAGGTAATCCTTCAGGCAATTCTCCAGGTAATCGTTCCTTTAACCAAACACTATAGAGTGAAGCTTTGCTTAAAATCCCGCCTAATCCCTTTTATGTGAGTAAACCAGGGAGGTCTGGTCATTGTTATTGAGTTCCCAGCAGGCCGGAAATCTTAAATTGCTTTTCAATTCTATTCATGGTGAAGTTAACGAACTTTATTATAACAGACAAAGAGGTTAAACATGTTAAAGGCGGGTCTAGGTATGCACAATGTCTCGGCTTCGAATCCTACAGTTTATATCTCTCAACATAGTTTTTTTCACCAAAATTCACTACTTCGTACATGATTTCGGGGCTCAGTAGAAAATTTCTGTCTAACATCCAAATTAGATGACCCAGGGAAGTATGGGACGAGGGCAATATCTGCGGTATAATGCCCTCGTACGAGGGCAATATCTGTATAAAGCCCTTGAATTCATAATGACTTGGGAAATACGCGGTATAAAGCCCTACAAAGAAGACCGACTCAATCATATAATAAATAGAGGTAGCTTTGTAGCCCAAGATCAGTTACGACTGGAGCAGCTAAACGCACAAGTGGAAACCGAACACAAGGTAAGTTTGCTAATATACAGATCAGAGCTATGTATGGGTTCATCAGGTTTTTGTTATTGCAATTTCTTATAATTTGTATCAGTCATTTTCCCTTAAACATCATTTCGATAGCACTGAACGACAAGGAGTGCCTCGCAGTTGCGCTCCTCAAAGTTTTCCACTAAGCAACAGAAATATGTGACTTGTTTAAGGAGCGCATTTTTATCAATTTTTAAGATCCTTGATTGGGACTTATTAGACGAGAGTGAAATTCTAAGAAGCAAGGACGTGACGAAGATTTAGTGCAGACATATAGATGGTCTCAAGGACTTGCATACGAAAAAACAAGAGTCGTATTTGTCCATTCGTAGCGGAGATACAAAATTTGGTCATTTTTTCACAACCCAATTAAGACCTCATTTGAAGATGCTGTACATCAGATATTAAAGTTTAAGACCAACGATTGAACAAAGTTTGATGTACTAGAAATGCAGAATTTAAGGCTAGGATTGTTAGGGCGCTTTCGAAAGTTCGGCAACTAAACTTTTGCACAAGTTGCTGCTTTTGCCTGCGCCAAAACATAACGACTCTTTAATAAAGAAAGTAATTAAGGAGACTAACAACCCCAGAAGGCAGAGTGAAAATTTGCGTTTTAACGCTAAGGGAGATTTTTGTCCAGCAACTAGCACTGACTACCGATAGAACAGTTATTGGTTACAAATGTAAGAAGGACATTGCTCTAGAGTTTGTGTCGACTTAAATCAGTATTGCATCAGGATACGCCCTCATCGCCTTACATCAATACTGTGAGCTCCTCATTTAGACGAACTCCTGTTTATTTTGTAAATGGCCTCAGTAAGTCTAAGTAAGGATTAGAAAAGGCTTATAGGCTTTTGCCTTACTGGTGTAATGGTGCAAAACGCATCTGAATATATTATCAAAGTTGCAAAGGGTCTGTTTGTTATTTTCACAGCCATTTCTAGTGAAGCGAAAATTCAACATGCTAAGAATCGGATTGGCTTTTCTGTTGCTGTTTGTCTTGGTAAGCGTAATCATATTTATTTTATTTTAGGGAGTCCCAACAACCTCCATGCCATCAGTGTTCATGGGGCAAATGTAGTTCTCCAATAACAAAATAAGTAAATTTGTACTTTTGACATAAATCTGAAGTTATGCCTCATTCAGTGTTTAGCTCACATTTCAAGAAACCCGAGTTTGGCCTTTCTTGATCAAAACCATCGATAATAAAGGATAATTATGCAATTATATTGTCTAATGACTAAGGCCCATTGATGAATGACTATATACTAACAAAGAAATATGCTCGATGACCATACATGATGATAGTGATGCATGATAACCATATATGATAATGATGATGATAATGCATGATAACCATATATGGTAATAATAATAATAATAATAATAATAATAATAATAATAATTATAATAAATGTCTTTATTGAAAAATACTGCAAATCAGATGATAATACATGATGACCATATATGATGATGATGGTGATGCATGATGGCGATGATGATTGATGATGGTGATGCATGGTGACCATATATGATGATGATGGTGATGCATGATGACCATATATGATGATGATGATGATGCATGATGAACATATATGATGATGTTGTTGATTCATGATGTTAGTGATGATGATGCATGATGATACAGGATGATGTGGTGATTCATGATGTTAGTGCTGATGATGCATGATGATAAGGATGATGGTGATTGCATGATGTATGATGATTGATGATGCATGATGATACATGATGATGGATGATGATACATGATGATGGTGAGATACATGATGGGATGATACATGATGTGATGAACATGATGATGCTGATGACCATATATGGTAATGATGATGGTGATGCATGGTGACCATATATGATGATGATGATGGTGATGCATGGTGACCATATATGATGATGATGGTGATGCATGATGACCATATATGATGATGATGATGATGCATGGTGACCATATATGATGATGATGGTGATGCATGGTGACCATATATGATGATGATGGTGATGCATGACCATATATGGTAATGATGATGGTGATGCATGGTGACCATATATGATGATGATGGTGATGCATGGTGACCATATATGATGATGATGGTGATGCATGATGACCATATTGATGATGATGATATGATGATGGTCGATTATACATTGATGATAAGGTGTAGAGCTACATGATGGTGAGATACAGATGGTGATGATACATGATGGATGATGATGATACATGATGACATATGATGATACATGATGATGATACATGATGATGATACATGGATGATGATACATGAGTGATGATACATGATGACCATATATGGTAATAATGGTGATAATGCATGATGACCATATATGGTGATGGCGATGGTGAGGAAGTGTGATGAGAACCTTTAAATGAAATTTCCCCAATTGTACATGACCGTCTTTAGGGGTTATTTTAAACTGAAACAGGTCATTGAACAGACCCATGCATTTTGATATTATTTTAACTGTTTGCATTTTTCAATAGCACTTTGCTGTCGATGCAAGAGAGGTTCTCTACAAGGCCACTGTAAGTATCGGTAATACCTATCTACAATCCTGCACGAAACTAGCTGAGAAAATGCAGCTTTTGCCTTCGATTCTACTTACAAGTCATTGTTCTATATTCAAAAGATTAAATACATTGTTAACACACTCTCACCCTTCTCTACAATCTTATCCCTGCACCACGGTTGTTTTAAGGGAACAACAACAATTATAATAATAATATATAGTAATAATATATTCATATAGTGCTATTCCTAGTTCTCTAAATATGTACGGAATTTCTAATTATCTGATCGAAATTTTCTTTAGCATCATTTGCATAAAATATCATTAATGCGTATGTATGGAAGAAATTCATGAATAAAGAACAGATAAACATAAAGTGGTTAAGAATCCCAACTGGCAAGGACGCAAACCTGTAGGTTATTGACTATGAAATTGGTGAAATGGATTATTCCTTGTTGAAGTAACTCATTTATGACAATAAATGCATATGAAGAATTACTTTCCCAAAACTTCTGCATTTTATGCTCATTATCACCGAAAACTTTGAATTTCAAAGACAAGAGAACAATGGTTTGAGTAAATGACGTCATTTGCATACAATTCAGATGCTAATATACTTGATATTTTGCTCTCTCTCTTTTGAATATAAATAAAATATGTTGCTGTGTGCCATATAGCTAAGTTCAACTGAGTTTCAAGTCATTTTCAAATTCCATCGTCGTCCCACTTTAAAGTTATACTGTAGTAACAAGGTTCTGAAAAATTCCAATATTCATGACAAGTTCTTCGGTCTTTTGAAACAGTACTTATTATACTGTACATTGTATTCACATTCGGATACCAGCTTTATTATGTTGTACAAAATATGCCAGCTTTCTAAGTATTTTTACTCTTTATTCAACCTTTTTATCTAGTGTCCTGGAAAAAAAGGGGAAGTAGGGATGTTTATAAAAGAACTCAATTCCGAGTATGGGCGGTATTTCGTCGTAGGATGTTGTAAAACAGGTAAAAATTGGTTTTCTCACATTATCATGACAATGATTTCTTCCTTGCTTCCTTGCTTCCTTGCTTCCTTGCTTCCTTGCTTCCTTGCTTCCTTGCTTCCTTGCTTCCTTGCTTCCTTGCTTCCTTGCTTCCTTGCTTCCTTGCTTCCTTGCTTCCTTGCTTCCTTGCTTCCTTCTTTCCTTGCTTGCTTGCTTGCTTGCTTCCTTGCTTCCTTCTTTCCTTGCTTGCTTGCTTGCTTGCTTGCTTGCTTCCTTGCTTCCTTGCTTCCTTGCTTGCTTGCTTCCTTCCTTCCTTCCTTCCTTCCTTCCTTCCTTCCTTCCTTCCTTCCTTAATTACTTTACTTGTTTTTACATCCAAAATGAGTTTCATAATAAATCTAGTTTTCGAGCCTAAAGATGAGACTTCATCAGTGTTTCACAAACTTTATCCTTCAAATTTCACGATTGTTAAGCCGTCTATTTTTCAATATTTATTTGCTCTCCTCAAGAAATGTTTGTAGCTAAGTGCATCATTAAAAGCGTTATTTTCAGTGAAGCATTAAGTATTATTCTCTCAAAAATGGAGAGAAACAATTGGTAAGCCAATTTCAACTACAGGGATGTATCCAGGGTACTTAATTCAAAGGGGGTTAACGCTTTTCATTTTCCACCTAAAGGGTTCATACTTCCAATTCTTACTTTCTCCAGTCAGATTCTTTTATTTCTATCACCTCTTTGGTTACAAAGACCCCCCTTGGATAAGCCCCTGAACTAAAAAGGACTGTTTAAAGATGAATAAGTTAAGTTTCTCTAAGAATATATTCACCTAGAAAAATATCAAACAAACAAACAAAATTCAACTTTTTCGTTCACGTTTTTTTATTTATAGGAACAAACCCATATTGGGTTGATCAGCCAATGTGCTGTAAAACTGGTGCCTTTTGTATGGGTATGTAGTTAGATTAGGTACTTCATATATAATACATTATAGTGGACTAGTATGTTGTCGAACAAAGAATCTGTTATGATTAGACCAATGCAGTCCAACAGAGTCTATTATAATGTACATCTATGAAATACTTAGTAAGGATTATCTTCTCTCGACTTACTCGACACACAGGGAACCCACATCCCGAATACTAATAATAAATAAATATTCAGCAACATTGATTTTTAGAAATTGATTCCAAGCATTCGGGTATCCGACCAGGGTCCATCAAACAGCTTTTTCTTAATAATGTTGAGGCTCGAACGTTTGAGATACTGAATGAATGAATGTCTAAATATCATGTTGAGCCAAACCATTCTAATACAAAAATGCAACCCAATTGATATATATAGAACAGATTATGCACCTAGCAATGGCTTCCCTAGGGGATACCCGTCATCAACCACATTGCTCTTGGCGTTGGGGAAATGCTCAACTTTGGCAGTCTAAGTTGAAAAGTTGGGCTTAGGATTTGTTCAGTTTTGCTTGTTTAATCAAACTACTATAAAATATGAATGGTATCAACATGACTAAATTATTATATAACATTTTTACTTTTTTATCGCATATTACATCTTAATGCGGACTTGAGTTTTTCAATTTTAATTGCCATTCAAGTTAATAAAGTTATTATTATAGATGGCTTTGAAAGGGAACAGATTGCCCTACCCCTGTGCATGAAAAATCATTAATTGTTGAAGCATTTTCACAATCGCTCTTGTCAGCCCAGGTTTGCTGATAGGTGTCTTGCCCTAACCTTGATCAGCATATATCATATGGCAGATTATTAATTGGCAATAATTTTGATTTCAGGAAACGATTGCAGGTGCAAGAACAACCTAGGCACCGGAAACTTGGTGAATCCTTATAAGTTGGAAGTAGTAGAAGTTGTATCTTAGTGTGCCATGCATGACTTGAAAAAGTAAACAGCTTCGTGTAGAGTTTGAACTGATGAGTCTCTTGGTCTTATTATAGAACACTTATACTTAAGTATGGTCGTACGAATGTTTCAAAATTTCGCGCTAAAAAGCAATTCGTTGTTCCAAACTTTTAAGATTTCAAAAGTCGCTGCCGTTAATTAGGGCAGTCATTGTCGCTACAAAATTTACTAATAGTTAAAGAACATTTTGGTGCAAATATATTGACAAACCCTTGCGTTTTGGGGCAGTTTGGGCGCTTTGAATTCTCAAGCATGTTAAGGCCTGGGATTTTAGACCATCTGACAAACAACTATTTGAAAGCCAAATTCACGAGGACTCAGAGTTTTATTTATATTTTTAGTCTTAAGTATATTACATAGCAAATTTTTCTCTTGCATGCAGACAAACAGTCAGGATAAATTATCTAATTCTACCTTGTATTTGTTTAACGACATCACACAACCATGACGTGAGCTAATAAGCTCAATTTGATGGAGCCGCTTGTTGCAAAGATGTGAACTTTGACAACTTTACCCACTGGAGTAGAAGCAGGAGCAGTAAGGTACACAGGGATGTATGCACATTCACAAAGCGTTTGCGTGTTAACGGAGCTAAACGGTTAAAAAGTATACGTTTACAAACGAAACCGCATACGTATTGACGACTCTAAAAAGATTCGAAAACGTTCATCGTTTTCGTGTAACGTTTATGGTTTTCGTGTGGACTTCAATAGTCCTATGTGTTTACGGGGCCTAAATTAGCATATCGAATACTCGGTAGTCAGAACTGTGAGTACATGTCTAAACGCAGTACGCATAACATAACATGGAGTGAAAACAAATCCCTTTTAGTTTACTCTGTGCTTACATGTAAAATTATATGTTCAGCGCTCAACTAGGTACAAACATTCCACGAGCCTTGAACAATGAATATTCAAGATGTCATAATTAATAAAAAATTCTTGTGTTATATCTGCACGAGATGTCGAGAATGTTTGTTATCGCAAAAAGGTCTATTGATAGCAGGTAGTTTGTGCTATTTTCCAAGTTTCAGTATTACACGATGATCAGTGTTGGTATTTTTACTGGTATCCTTATTGGTCGTTTTAGTGTTTTTATGATAGAGAGAGAACAGTGGCTTGAAAGTTGAGGTGTGACTTTGAAACAATAGTCCCTTATTTTGTGCCAAACTCGCTGTTGTGCCGCTAAAACGGACATCCCTAATAACGCCTTTTGTATTTCTGCCGTAGAATTTTTCAAATCCTTTATATCTCAAGCAAATTTACAATTGTTTCTGAATGTAATGTCTGCACGCTTCAGATAATTTGCATTCCTATAAGGTCTATTTTAATAAAAAAAACTTTGGTCTAAAGTATGACAAGAGTCAGGTTCATGCATTTCTTTCTTTCTGTGGAGTGTAGTGGTCTTTTATACAAGAAATACACGAGTAAACACACTACAGAAGTTCTGCTGTCTATGTCTTTTTATTCCTCCCTCCAAAGACCCCCTCACGTGATCAAGATCACACAGGAAACCCACACAGGTTATTTACCAAAAGATTAGAAGAATTGAGATAATCGATCGTATAATTGATTAAAAATGAGCTTTTCAAATACTTTACTGATATTAGGAAGCACTGAAATAGGTCTGTAGTTATTTAAATCGGATCGGCAACCACAGAGTGGGGTCACTTTAGCAAGTTTCCAATCGTTAACAAAGATTAATTCCACGTTGAATGCATAGGTTGAATATATATGTCAAATGCAGAGCAATTATATCACTCGTGTCTCTAACAATTTTTGCAGAAATGTTATCTAACCCAGTTGAATTTTTGGTGTCAAGACTAGAAATGAGTTTTTGAACTTGCCGAAACAGAACAGAAACAGGTCGGAGAGAAAATTGGGAGTTAGACGCATTCAGATGCCAGGTTGATGTGGACGAAACCTGAGCTGATACTAAATTGGAACCAATGGTGGCAAAATACTTATTTGAAGTACCCGCTTTCAGTAGGGTATTTGTTATTAATTAATGGTTGTAGCCCCACAAACAACAAGGAGAACTAGAGGATGACTTGCAAACTGACGATTGGCATACCAGGAATTGTTTTCAGAGTTTGGTTGGCTAGGTTATCTATTTATTTTATTTATTTAATGAATTCGCCCCAAAAATTTTATCTACGTTAAATGCTTAAATGAACTTCTATTAATTACAATTACCTGCTTCTAAAGGATTATGAAAATTGAATTCCTTTGTTTTGGTCATTCAAAGCGAATTTGTAGAGATGTTGTCACAGAAACTACAGCAGACTGAGGACTCTCTAGTGGTTGTGAAGTATGCGTAATGTTATTCCAATAGATATTAATAAAAATAAATAAATCAATTAAATTGAAAAGTTAGTAAAATATTGCACTGAAATACGTTCTGTAACAATTGTGTGTAACGCTTTTCAACGCTTATCCGAAATAATTTATCTAACATTTTTTAACAAATTATTAAAATTTGTTACATTGACTTGTAAAACGTGTTGTCATTTTGATAAAATCAATTCTTCGAAATTGGAATTGCGAAAGACCATAGTTACGATCACCTACTACACGCTGGTATTATCGCTGACATACATTATTAGTGCCAAATCGGCCTAAAGCCCGTAAATTGAAAACCTAAGCTTAGCTTCATTGAATTATTGCCGCGGTTGAATTCCCTGCATACGAAAAGCTAGAACGCAACTCCAATCCATTGCAATCCTTTTTTACAACTATTTTGTTTAGAGTCGCGTGGAGAAGGGAACTAGATAAACCTCGGGATATGATCGTAGTAATTTAACTTGAATTCAGTATACTCTGCATTTCAAGACAGAACAAATATATATATTCCAGTTTTTAATGACTAGATCGCCTTCCAGCAAATAGCTAGGCATCACCCTTTATATGTCAACCACAAAAAATTAATGTTAGGGCTCTATAAATTAAAAGAGCTTGTCAAACGTAATGATCACTAAGAGTATCGGATAATTATATTTATAAAAATAAACAAAGAACTGGTCAGAAACTTAGAGTCACTTGTTTTTTTAAATACAAATAATTTAGGGTATTTTTTATTGGGGACAGGCTTTGCCCCTCACTCGATAAACACCATACATTGTTTGTAAAATAAAGTCATTGCTGTCCAAATCCATTATTGTTTCAGTTTCTAAGATGATAATCCGGATATTTCAGTGATTACTTAACTACACTAACAATAATGTAAGAAAAAATTCCCATCAGTACAAAATTCAATCAGTACAAAATTAAATACAAGCTAAAAAATAGATCTCAAAAATAGTTTGACATCCATTTCTGACATTTAAGAGCCCTAACACTCATTTTAAAAGAAAGAAATATATAGGAACGCTTGAAAACAACATTCATTGAGAGCTAAAATGAAGATTACTAGCTAGCTAGATAATGCTGAGCTTCCTGATTAAAGGAGCATTACAGGATTAGCCTCCTGAAAGGCCAATGGGAGTAATGATCTAATTAAAGATCACCAAAGAGCGACCTTTTGCATGATGCCGGAATGAGTTTCGTTCTGGAATGAAAAGGTGTTAAATCTATTGTATTGCTTGTACTGGTAAGAGATTCTGTGATGGTATCATGTAAACACATACAAAGAAATATAGAGCTGTTTTCGCATGAGTGGGAAAAGTACCGCACCGTACCGTAACCGTGACAGTGCCGTAATGTCTATAGAAAACATTCGAAAATCCTGCCGTAACCGTACAGTGCGATGACCGTGCCGTTTTCCCAGTCATGCGAAACCTGTTCTATGGCAACCGGGATGAACTCGTTCAGGAACGGAACTCATTACGGTGTCCTGTAAAAAGCTCCAAATCCTGGTATGGGGAAAACAAGATGCCGCAGAACAATAGAGTTTGCTATCGCTTTGAGGAGCATTACTTAATTGAGCTTATTGAGTTCGAGCGTAATCCTTTATATTGACGCTTGTCCAGACAAAGAGCGGAAAGGTAATCCTTCAGGCAATTCTCCAGGTAATCGTTCCTTTAACCAAACACTATAGAGTGAAGCTTTGCTTAAAATCCCGCCTAATCCCTTTTATGCGAGTAAACCAGGGTGGTCTGATCATTGTTATTGAGTTCCCAGCAGGCCGGAAATCTTAAATTGCTTTTCAATTCTATTCATGGGGAAGTTAACGAACTTTATTATAACAGACAACCAGGTTAAACATGTTAAAGGCGGGTCTAGGTATGCACAATGTCTCGGGTTCGAATCCTACAGTTATCTCTCAACATAGTTTTTTTCACCAAAATTCACTACTTAGTACATGATTTCGGGGCTCAGTAAAAAATTTCTATGTCTGACATCCAAATTAGATGACCTAGGGAAGTATGGGACGAGGGCAATATCTGTATAATGCCCTCGTACGAGGGCAATATCTGTATAAAGCCCTTGAATTCATAATGACTTGGGAAATACGCGGTATAAAGCCCTACAAAGAAAACCGACTCAATCATATAATAAATAGAGGTAGCTTTGTAGTCCAAGATCAGTTACGACTGGAGCAGCTAAACGCACAAGTGGAAACCGAACACAAGGTAAGTTTGCTAATATACAGATCAGAGCTATGTATGAGTTCATCAGATTTTTGTTATTGCAATATCTTATCATTTGTATCAGTCGTTTTCCCTTAAACATCATTTCGATAGCACTGAAGGACAAGGAGTGCCTCGCAGTTGCGCTCGAAAAAGTTTTCCACTAAGCAACAAAAATATGTGACTTGTTTAAGGAGCGCCTTTTTATCAATTTTTTGAGATCCTTGATTGGGACTTATTAGACGAGAGTGAAATTCTAAGAAGCAAGGACGTGACGAAAGCGCGTTGCCGATTTTAGTGCAGACATATAAATTGTCTCAAGGACTTGCATACGAAAAAACAAGAGAGAGTCGTATTTGTCCATTCGTAGCGGAGATACAAAATTTGGTCATTTTTTCACAACCCAATTAAGACCTCATTTGAAGATGCTGTACATTAGCTATTAAAGTTTAAGACCAACGATTGAACAAAGTTTAATGTACTAGAAATGCAGAATTTAAGGCTAGGATTGTTAGGAGTGCTTTCGAAAGTTTCGGCACATAACTTTGCACAAGTTGCTGCTTTTGCCTGTGCCAAAACATAACGACTCTTTAATAAAGGAAGAAATTAAGGAGGCTAACAACCCCAGAAGGCAGAGTAAAAATTTGCGTTTTAACGCTAAGGGATATTTTGTCCAGCAGCTAGCACTGACTACCGATGGAACAGTTATTTGTTACAAATGTGTAAAAGAAGGACATTGCTCTAGAGTTTGCCCTGGTGTCGACTAAATCAGTATTGCATCAGGATACGTCCTCATCGCCTTACATCAATACTGTGAGCTCCTCATTCCGAAGAACTCCTGTTTATTTCGTAAATGGCCTCAGTAAGTCTAAGTAAGGATTAGAAAAGGCTTATAGGCTTTTGCCTTATTGGTGTAATGGTGCAAAACGCATCTGAATATATTATCAAAGTTGCTGAAAGGGTTTGTTTGTTATTTTCACAGCCATTTCTAGTGAAGCGAAAATTCAACATGCTAAGAATCGGATTGGCTTTTCTGTTGCTGTTTGTCTTGGTAAGCGTAATCATATTTAAGTATATTTTATTTTAGGGAGTCCCAACAACCTCTTTGCCATCAGTGTTCATGAGGCAAATGTAGTTCTCCTATAACAAAATAAGTAAATTTGTACTTTTGACATAAATCTGAAGTTATGCCTCATTCAGTGTTTAGATCCTAAAGCACACATTTCAAGAAATTAAACCCGAGTTTGGCCTTTCTTGATCAAAACCATCGATAATAAAGGATAATTATGCAATTATATTGTCTAATGACTAAGGCTCATTGATGAATGACTATACTAACAAAGAAATATGCTCGATGACCATACATGATGATGGTGATGCATGATAATCATACATGATGATGGTGATGATAATGCATGATGACCATATATGATAATGATGATGATAATGACGTATGATGACCATATATGGTAATAATGATAATAATAATAATAATAATAAATGTCTTTATTGAAAAATACTGCAAATCAGATGATAAAATACATGACGACCATATATGAAAATGATAATGATGCATGATGACCATAAATGATAATGATGATGATAATGCATGATGACCATATATGATGATGGTGATGGCGATGGTGATGAAGTGTGATGAGTTCCGCCGGAACCTTTAAATGAAATTTCCCCAATTGTACATGACCGTCTTTAGGGTTTATTTTGAACTGAAACAGGTCATTGAAAACACCCATGCATTTTGTTATTATTTTAACTGTTTGCATTTTTCAATAGCACTTTGCTGTCGATGCAAGAGAGGTTCTCTACAGGGCCACTGTAAGTATGAATTCGTGCTTCTATCGGTAATACCTATCTACAATCCTGCACGAAACTAGTTGAGAAAATGCAGCTTTTGCCTTCGATTCTACTTACAAGTCATTGTTCTATATTCAAAAAGATTAAATACATTGTTAACACACTCTCACCCTTCTCTATAATCTTATCCCTGCACCACGGTTGTTTTAAGGGAATAACAACATGTACAATTATAATAATAATATATAGTAATAATTTATTCATATAGTGCCATTCCTAGTTCTCTAAATATGTACGGAATTTCTAATTATCTGATCGAAACTTTCTTTAGCATCATTTGTATAAATATCATTCATGCGTATGTATGTAAGAAATTCATGAATAAAGAACAGATAAACATAAAGTGGTTAAGAATCCCAACTGGCAAGGAGGCAAACCTGTAGGTTATTGACAACCAAGGTCGATAGCAACGCCTCAGCTCTTACCACGTGACCATTGCTGCCTCCTAGCTTAAAGGGGGACGACGATCAAAATCGGTTAAAATTGGTGAAATGGATTATTCCTAGTTGAAGTAACTCATTGATGACAATAAATGCATATGAAGAATTACTTTCCCAAAAATTCTGCATTTTAAGCTCATTATCACCGAAAACTTTGAATTTCAAAGACAAGAGAACAATGGTTTGAGTAAATGACGTCATTTGCATACAATGTAGATGCTAATATATACTTGATAATTTTGATCTCTCTTTTGAATATAAATAAAATATTTTGCTGTGTGCCATATAGCTAAGTTCAACTGAGTTTCAAGTAATTTTAAAATTTCATCGTCGTCCCACTTTAAAGTAATACTGAAGTAACAAGGTTCTGAAAAATTCCAATATTCATGACAAGTTCTTCGGTCTTTTGAAACAGTATTTATTATACTGTACATTGTATTCACATTCAGATACCAGCTTTATTATGTTGTACAAAATATGCCAGCTTTCTAAGTATTTTTACTCTTTATTCAACCTTTTTATCTAGTGTCCTGGAAAAAAAGGGGAAGTAGGGATGTTTATAAAAGAACTCAATTCCGAGTATGGGCGGTACTTCGTCGTAGGATGTTGTAAAGCAGGTAAAAATTGGTTTTCTCACATTATCATGACAATGATTTTCTTCCTTCCTTCCTTCCTTCCTTCCTTCCTTCCTTCCTTCCTTCCTTCCTTCCTTCCTTCCTTCCTTCCTTCCTTCCTTCCTTTCTTCCTTCCTTCCTTCCTTCCTTCCTTCCTTCCTTCCTTCCTTCCTTCCTTACCTACTTACTTGTTTGTTTGTACATCCAAAATGAGTTTTAATAAATTTAGCTTTCGAGCATAAAGATGAGACTGATCAGTGTTTCACTAACTTTATCCCTCAAATTTCACGATTGTTAAGCCGTCTATTTTTCAATATTTATTTGCTCTCCTCAACTTGAGAAATGTTTGTAGCTAAGTGCATGATTAAAAGCGTTATTTTCAGTGAAGTATTAAGTATTATTCTCTCAAAAATGGAGAGAAACAATTGGTAAGCCAATTTCAACTACAGGGATGTATCCAGGGTACATAATTCAAAGGGGGTTAACGCTTTTCATTTTCCACCTAAGGGGTTCGCACTTCCAATTCTTACTTTCTCCAGTCAGATTCTTTTATTTCACCTCTTTGGTTACAAGGGGGGGTCCACGGGCACCCTTGGACCCCCCTTGGATAAGCCCCTGAACTAAAAAGGACTATTTAAAGATGCATAAGTTAAGTTTCTCTAAGAATATATTCACCTAGAAAAATATCAAACAAACAAACAAAATTCAACTTTTTCGTTCACGTTTTTTTATTTATAGGATTAAACCCATATTGGGTTGATCAGCCAATGTGCTGTAAAACTGGTGCCTTTTGTATGGGTATGTAGTTAGATTAGGTACTTCATATATAATACATTATAGTGGACTAGTATGTTGTCGAACAAAGAATCTGTTATGATTAGACCAATGCAGTCCAACAGAGTCTATTATAATGTACATCTATGAAATACTTAGTAAGGATTATCTTCTCTCGACTTACTCGACACACAGGGAACCCACATCCCGAATACTAATAATAAATAAATTTTCAGCAACATTGATTTTTAGAAATTGATTCCAAGCATTCGGGTATCCGACCAGGGTCCATCAAACAGCTTTTTCTTAATAATGTTGAGGCTCGAACGTTTGAGATACTGAATGAATGAATGTCTAAATATCATGTTGAGCCAAACCATTCTAATACAAAAATGCAACCAAATTGATATATATAAAACAGATTATGCACCTAGCAATGGCTTCCCCTAGGGGATACCCCGTCATCAACCACATTGCTCTTGGCGTTGGGGAAATGCTCAACTTTGGCAGTCTAAGTTGAAAAGTTGGGCTTAGGATTTGTTCAGTTTTGCTTGTTTAATCAAACTACTACAAAATATAAATGGTATCAACATGACTAAATTATTATATAACATTTCTACTTTTTTATCGCATATTATATCTTAATGACTTGAGTTTTTCAATTTTAATTGCCATTCAAGTTAATAATAAGTTATTATTATAGATGGCTTTGAAAGGGAACAGATTGCCCTACCACTGTGCACGAAAAATCATTAATTGTTGAAGCATTTTCACAATCGCTCTTGTCAGCCCAGGTTTGCTGATAGGTGTCTTGCCCTAACCTTGATCAGCATATATCATATGTCAGATTATGAATCGGCAATAATTTTGATTTCAGGAAACGATTGCAAGTGCAAGGACAATCTAGGCACCGGAAACTTGGTGAATCCTTATAAGTTGGAAGTAGTAGAAGTTGTATCTTAGTGTGCCATGCATGACTTGAAAAAGTAAACAGCTTGTAGAGTTTGAACTGATGAGTCTCTTGGTCTTATTATAGAACACTTATACTTAGGTATGGTCGTACGAATGTTTCAAAATTCCGCGCTAAAAAGCAATTCGTTGTCGCTAAATTGAAATCGTTGTCGCTAAAATGCAATTCGTTGTCGCTAAAAGGCAATTCGTTGTCGCTAAAAGGCAATTCGTTGTCGCTAACTTTTAAGATTTCAAAAGTCGCTGCCGCTAATTAGGGCAGTCGTTGTCGCTACGAAATTTACTAATAGTTAAAGAACATTTTGGTGCAAATATATTGACAAAACCTTGCGTTTTGGGGCAGTTTGGGCGCTTTGAATAATTCTCAAGCATGTTAAGGCCTGGGATTTTGGACCATCTGACAAACAACTATTTGAAACCAAATTCATGAGGACTCAGAGTTTTATTTATATCTTTAGTCTTAAGTATATTACATAGCAGATTTTTCTCTTGCATGCAGACAAACAGTCAGGATAAATTATCTAATTCTACCTTGTATTTGTTTAACGACATCACACAACCATGACGTGAGCTAATAAGCTCAATTTGATGGAACCGCTTGTTGCAAAGATGTGAACCTTGACAACTTTACCCACTGGAGTAGAAGCAGGAGCAGTAAGGTACACAGGGATGTATGCAGCTCTACCTGGGCGTGCTGATACTGAACTTCTTGTTGAAACGGCGACATTTGTTGGTGCGGCAGATACGCTGACAGAGAATTTCTTGCTTGACGCACCAGAGTAATCAATAGCGGCACGGAAAGATGACCTGCTTCCTCTCTTGACTGTCAACAGGCTAGTCATGATCTGAGTACGGATAATTGCCTCTTGTGGCTTGATCTCTTCACGTGACATTCTCTGGAAAGGGTTGCCACTGTGGGTCTTGCCAGATAAACGAATCCTGAAAGCTTTTGCAGAAGGAAGGTCGAAAGTCGCCATTTCATCTTTCACACTCAGGGATCTGACACTCGCACCATGTTCATTGACGAGGTCGATCTTAAGTGAACTCTTATCAAGTCGTGAGCCATGAGGAATGATAATCTTGACGTTTGCTTTCTCGCCTGAAGAGAAACAAAAATCCTGTGTGATCATATTCAGCAAAATTCCACGACTACGTCGTATATTTATATAAAAAGTGTGACATTTTTTGACTACTTACCGATAAGAGGGTTGGAAACGGGAACAACCATTTTGGATGGTTGGAGAGTCCTGACGAACATTTGGTCGAACTCGATGTTAGATATGGCGCTGGCCTTGATCTGAGAAACAATGATCAAAAATTAAACTTATTGTTGCTTCTGATATTTAACTTTTCGATATTATTGAATCACTCCAGTGTTCATTAGCAGTAGAATATAAACGATTAATTGTGTTCTGGATTTCGGCTGTCTCACATGACCACTTGGGAAGTTCCTGACTGGTAAAGCTTCATTAGAGAATAAAAGCGGGAAATAGAAACGTAATCAAAACGTCGCTAGCTTGAGTTTTCTAAATCTTCACGTCAGTCAACCAAAATTCAAAACAGTATCAATCTTCTTTTTTTCCCAGTGCCAACAATTGAGTGATGTTGGTAGTATCAGTTTGTAGGTTTTACCTGATAAGAGAAACCACGAGCATTGGAAGGTACTAACAGTCTCCACATTCCCTTGGATGGGCTTTCAATGATCCACAATTTTCCTTTGTTCATGTTTAGTTTGTGAGCCACATTTTTACCACTACCATCAAGTACTTTGACACCGTTGTAGTTGTATGTTGCTGAGATTGAAATGATGAGCTTTGAAACACTCTCGTCAATAGGGAAACTAACATCAGATGAAGCTCGCTTCCACAAGTTGAAAAGATCTCTGCGACGGCGTCCACCGCCACTACCACCAGATGAAATGATGGTGGATCCATCAAGATCTGCTTTCACCAAGACGTCTGCACTGCCAATGTCTGAGGCTTTGCCAAAGAATAGACTCAAACCACCAGTGTCTTCCATGATGGCTTTGTAGTCGGCATTATTTCCAGGATCCCTACATCCCCGTGTACTGAAGAAAAAGTGAACTGGCATCATGTAGTCCAGAGCGTATCCAATGGCATTGTCCCTGTTGTATTCACCTCTGGTCTTTGGTGGTGCATCGGTGAACACGTACATGGGAGAGCCTGGTAGTGGTTCTCCAATCTTGATAGCATCAATGATTCCATTGAAGGTCAGTTCTGGACAATCACCGCCACCACGAGCGCGAAGAGAGTTGATGGCAGATGCGAAGCTGGCGCGATGTGCATAGTCAAATTTACGGACAGGTCCAGAGCCTATACAAAAACAAAGCGATTGGTGTAACAAAACATTATTGTAACGCTACAAAAATACTGTCATTTTCTGTAGAGTCAAAGATACATACTTGGATCGTTATAAGGAGAAAGAATGTAGTCCGTTTTGCCTTTCCTCTTATATCCAGCAATAGCCGTGGCAATAGCCTTAGCCTGGGCGATTTCTTCCTTCATACTTCCAGTTGTATCAACAGTAAACACAAGTGAGACATCACCATCAACAGCAAGGAAATCCTGAAATTGAAACATTACATTAAGTCGTCTGAGCTCAAGAGTAGGCGTATATGGTGTGACATCAAACTTACCTTGAATTTATCCTCTCCAAGTTTGTCCTTGATTTGCTTAATGATTTCATCTCCTTTACCATGGCAATCTTCTTGCTTTTCCAAGATAAATCCAAGCATGGTTCGTGCATAGATATATCCCTTTTCATTCATTGATTTCTCGATCCTTTCAATCATCTCCTCTTCTTTGACCTTGACATTCTTTGGAATACCTTTCGCAGCTCCCATACCTTCGTTAATATGAAAAGGATATTAGTTCTGAGGAAAAAGGGAATAGTTATACTGTCCAAACGCTCCAAAATCTTACTTTTAACAACTTGGAAAAGTGCTCCAATAAGGTGGTTGTTAACCTCTACGCTTCCTTTAGGCAGAGCATCCAATACATACTGAACAATGTCATCAATGCTGCATGGTTCTGTAATGTGAGTTTTAAAGTTCAGTGTTCAAATTGTTTTAACATGCAGGTAACTGAAGAGGCAAAGAGCTGTAAAGTAAGGCGGGGAGGTATCAATAACATAAAACCATAAGCACTGCTTATCACTAAGAAAAAAGCCTTCGCAATTTCATTACCGTTTTAACCTTTTTTGTATGTTTTTAGGCTGGAATGTCAGTTATGGCTAATTATTTCTTAGCCTAAATATTTGTTTAAATAATCAGGGTATGCAAGAATTCATTTAAAAAGATTTCATAGACATCGCCATTAACATAGCTAAATAACAAATTTAGAATCAATCGCATTGTTACATTCTTACTTGGTTTACATTTCTCCGTGTTACATTCTCTCGTTTCCTCAGCACCTCCCACACAATTCTTGCCACCATGAGCTGGTTTGGGGTTGGTACAAGTACGAGTTCGCTTTTGTGTTCCACCACCGCATTCCTTTGAGCATTTTGACCATGCGGAGTAGGCACTCCAACCACCATCAACTGAAGAAATACACCTACTGTTTATAACTTTTTCAATGTACTAATGTGTATATTGAGTGCTAAAAAGTAGCAGCAGAAACCATTGACAACAACAACTACAACAACAACAAGAACAAAAACATAGACACGGCAAGTTATGAAAAAATCAGACCTGGGCATGGGCCTTGATTACATGGGCGAGTCTCTTCAGCTGGTCCAACACAATCCTTGCCACCATGTGCTGGTTTGGGTTTGGTACAAGTACGAGTTCGCTTTTGTGTTCCGCCACCACATCTCTTGGAGCATGTTGACCATCCAGAATATGCACTCCACCCACCATCAACTAAAGCAAAATAGGCAAGCAAATATCAATTATTGACAATGCTAAGATGTTCTTCACTATTGTCAGAAGATGAGTCAATCAATTTTGAAGACAAAAAAAACTTCAAAAAGATATCTTGATAACAAACCTTTGCAAGGGTTAGTGTTGCACTTTTTCGTTTCTACTGCATTTCCAACACAATTCTTGCCACCATGAGCTGGTTTGGGGTTGGTACAAGTACGAGTTCGCTTTTGTGTTCCACCACCGCATCTCTTGGAGCATGTTGACCATCCTGAGTATGCACTCCACCCACCATCAACTAAACAAAGTAGACAAACCAACAAATATAATTATCACTAAGAAATTCCTTACATACAATAATAAATAATTATAAACTATTTCTGTGTAAAAATTATAACAGTTGCCCACTAAATAAGGACACCTATCTAATACTAAAAGTAAATATAAATAAATAAATGAAATAGATAAATAAATATATATAATATATATCCCATATAAAACTCCATAATGAGTTGAAATTTAAAAAATGTAAGGCATTAAAAATCACATCTTTAAAAATCTTGTTGGCAAACCTTTGCAGGGGCTAGTGTTGCACTTTTTCGTTTCTACTGCATTTCCAACGCAATTTTTGCCACCATGAGCTGGTTTTGGGTTGGTACAAGTACGAGTTCGTTTTTGTGATCCACCACCACATTTCTTGCTGCAAGCTGACCATTTTGAGAATGCGCTCCATCCACCATCAACTAAAATATAATATAGGCAAGCAAAGATTGATTATTGTCAGGATTTAGATGTTCCTTACTACTGTTAGAAGATCAGGTCATTCTGGAGATGGCAATATATCTTGTTGACAAACCTTTACAGGGGGTTTGCACTTTTCTTTTCTACTGCACAAACCTTACCAGGGGCTAGTGTTGCACTTTTTCGTTTCTACTGCATCTCCAACGCAATTTTTGCCACCATGAGCTGGTTTGGGGTTGGTACAAGTACGAGTTCGCTTTGTGTTCCACCACCACATTTCTTGCTGCAGGCTGACCATGCAGAGAATGCGCTCCATCCCACCATCAACTAAAGCAAAGAAGGCGAGCAAAGATTAATTATTGTCAGTACTGAAGAATGTTCTTTACCTATTGCCAGAGACATGACAAACCTTTGCAGGTGCTTGTGTTACACTTTTTCGTTTCTACTGCATCTCCAACACAGTCCTTGCCACCGTGAGCTGGTTTGGGGTTGGTACAAGTACGAGTTCTTGTTTGTGATCCACCACCGCACTTCTTATTGCAGGCTGACCATGCAGAAAAATCGCTCCATCCTCCATCAACTATAGACAAGAAAAAAGTGTTATTTTTTTAATTAAGAACATAAATGAACTACGAAAACCTATGCATACAATTAATGTGTCTAGTGTAACAAAACTGAACTAAAACCGGTAAAACTGGTAAAGCCGGAAAGGGAATCTTCAAGAAAGAGTGCGGAACTGAACAACTTGGAAAAGGATGATATCCGTTTTTAAGAAAGTAAGATCTATAAACGCATTTTTACTCACTAGGGCAAAGTTTCTTGGCTGGACACGTTACTGATTCTCCGGTATGCAACTTCTTGTTGTACGCAGGACATCCTGGGCGAGTGTCTTTTTTCAAGACGATTTTAAACTTCTTACCCTCACCGCATTTTCCATAATCACATTCGGTATAATCTAGGGAAAATGTAATACACATTCCATTAGCATAAGTTTTCATTGATAAATATTTATCTTTCTACACCTATAACCTTCCTCATCAAGATGTTCTCACTTAAACATTAAAGGATAAAGTAGTAACGCTGTCCATCTTCTTGAATTAAGATCACTGCAATCAATGTTAATGGAAAACCTTGCAAAATACATATTTTGGTCTCGGTTGTAGTGTTAATTTTTCCACGTTAGATCTCGTGTCATTTAATTTTCTTCAGGTACCGCAGAGGGGGAGGGGCTGGTAGTGCTATGGCCCTACCACGTTTTCCCATTTGAGACATTAAAGGCGCTTATTCAATTAAATTTCATCTCACCGCTTTTCATGTGGTACATGAAGTTGGACCAGTGAGTTCCAATACCATAGTCACCATCAACTTTGCAGTTGTCTTTGCAGCCATGTTTGTCATAGGTTTTATAAGCCACATTAGATCCCCAGCA